>JANHAD010000354.1:0-20752 GCA_026226035.1 Clarireedia monteithiana
GACCTACTATAGTCTCAGACTCACACAGGTCGTAAAAATGAATAAAAAAAAAAATGACAATAATAGCTTCCAAACTCCGAACCCAAAATCACGACATTAAGGAAAGCATTAAGCCAAACCAGCCCAATTGTACAACATTAAGACGACATTAAGTATTATCCGTCCAAATATCGAACATTAAGCCGGCATTAAGCTTTAATGATAACAATTTGATAATCCAATTTGATAATCTAAAATGATTAGTAAGCAATTTAGGGGTCAGGTGACCGGGTCAGGTGATATTTTCGAGTGCAAATTTCGGTATTTCGCAGGAATTCGAGTGTAACTTCGATGCCAGGCTTAGTGTCCAATAGGAGAGGTAGGCTGAGGTGGTGCGTATTAAGGGAGTCTTTGAGCTTAGTACGGACGTTAGCGAGTAGTCGGCAGCTAATAAGGAGGTGTTCAGGGGTCTCCTTTTTACTGTATTTGCACTTATTATCGCTAGTCAAGCCGAGTCGGTGTGTATAAGCCTTGATATAGCCGTAGCCTAGCTTCAGCTGATAAAAGGCACTAGCTGTAGCTCGCTTGGTCTCAAAAGGGATTGCTAGCTTGGATCTAGGAGCTAATTCGTAGGTTGAGGTATAATTAGTCCCGGATTCAGTATACTTGAGTCTGGATTTAGCTTGGTTCAGTGCTAATTCCTATTCCTGAGTCTTGATTCTCTTAATACTAGCGCTTAGGTGGGCGAAGCTAGTTATATAAGAGTCCGGTTCTTTACTAGTACCTGCTTTAGCCAGCTTATCCGCTATTTCATTCCTATCAACGTTGTAGTGACCGGGAACCCAGGTTAATTTGATGCTAGCACCCTTATTGACTATTGTAGTACTAGCGTTGTATATCCTTATTAGTTAGTCTTAGCTTAGGTTATCGTTCAGCGACTAAAGCCTAAGTAAAGCAGCCTGATTATCGCTATATACTGTATATTCTTGGTCCGGCCGAGCTAGCTAGCTAGCTAATTCGATAGCCTGAGTGATTCCCTTTAGTTCGCTATTATAGACTAGTTGATTTAGGCCAATATTCTACTTATATACTCGGATTAGCTCTTGATTAGCGTCTAAGAGAGCTAGTCCAACCCCTATTTCAGTCTCGGTTTACAATTAGGACTTGTTAATATAAAAGGAGTACTGATTATTAGCTTATATTAGCGTTGAGTTCTAGTGATCTAATACTTTGTCCTCTTTTGATAAACAACTAATCCGAATATTATAGAGGGTAACCGGGGTCTAGAGGGGAAATTTGAATAGCTATATCAGTTCCAAGCTAGCTATATCGACTAGCGAGTATATTGAACTCCTAATTCGGTCAATCTGAGTAAGCTTTAACTTCGGCTTTGACTTTGGCTTCTTAATCCTCGGCAGGATTAGCTAGTCGCTGTCTGAGCTTATAATGTCCCGGTGACTGTCACGGTGGCTGTCACGGTAGTGGCTGTCACGGTGACCCTCCCAGAGAAGCTTATAAATTGAGTAGCTTCTTAAGAGTTTGAAGGATCGAAAGGTGTATTGGCGGGCGGCGCTAGCGAGCTTAATGTCCAGGGGTACTAGCGCGGCTTCGATATTCATAGCCAAAGCGGGACTAGTCTTAAATACCTTTAATATCTTCTGAAAAGCGAGATTTTAAAAGCTACAAAGTTGGTTATTAAAACTAGCTTGTCTTTTATACTAAACTAGGAAGCTATAGTTTGATATACTAGCGATATAAGCGATATATAGCTGGTGTATAACTAAGGAGGATAAGCTAGTCTAAGTATTAGCTAAGCAACTAATTCGAAGAACAGTTGATTTAGTTTAATTAATCTAGATCAAGATATAATTCTTGTATTTTAGTGTATTATCAAACTAAATGCCTAGTTACCTTACTAGCTTTGAAGGATATATAACTTCTTGATTTGGTAATTTAACTGAATTAGTCGCTGAATATCTAGTAAAAAAGTAGATTAGCTCGGTTTTTCTAAAATCAAACTTAATACTATTTATTATTTTAAGAGTATATAACTTATTAGCCTCTCTTTCTAAAGTCTTATAATTCTTCTTTAGACTAGTTGAGTTAGCGGCTAACACGATATTATTTATATAACTTTAAACTAAATAGCTAATAGTCGGGAAAAGATTCTTAATATAAATTAAGAATAAAATCAAACTAATTAGACTATTTTAAGGAATTCTAATATTAATAAGTTTAAAAGATTTAATTTTATTATCGAAAGCTAGTCTTAGCTATTTAGCTTTTAAGAAGTAGCTAACCTAGATTATAAGACTAAGTAGTAGTTTTAGCTTTTTTAAAATTGTAAATAGCTAGTTCTTAGATATATAATTGAAAGCTCTTTTAATATCAAAGAATAAAACTAAAGTTTTAAACTTGTTTATATAATCTCTTTTAATTTTATTCGCTAATAATAGTACTATATTAACTATAGACTTTTTCAATCTATTTCCAACTTGTGAATTATATAGTAAGGTGCTAATCTTAGTTAAATAGCTTAATTACTTTATTAATATCTTTTTATTAACTTTCCTAAGATAGTTAAATAGTAATATTACTTTATAAGCTTTTGAGATTAAGTAATTAAGTTTTTTTAACTTTTTAAAAATAACTTTTATTACTTAATATTAGCAAGTTAGATAGTAGTTGAAATTGATAAAGAAGTTAAAAACTTTATAAAATAAGTTAAAAATAGTTTAATAAACTTTAATAATAATTTCCTAGCTAATTCTATTTAACTCTAAAGTTTTTCCTTTGATTTTAATTAAATAAGCTCTTTCTAGCTTACTAGTAACTAGCTTAGATTAAGTATTAACTTTATAAATATTCTAAGTAGAACTAGTTGATATTAGAGGCTTTAAGAATAAAGTGACTTTTAAAATAGCTATTTTTCTATTAAAAGTTAATTAGTTTAAAATCGAGAGTAATTAGTAACTTAAGTAGCTTTTAATATAACTAAAAGCTTTAAAAATTAATTTCGAGTTTTTAGTTTTTAAGAAAGTATTCTAATAATTCTGTTTAATATATTTAATCACTAAGAAATATAAGTTTCTAGCTAAATTATAAC
The DNA here is from genome assembly GCA_026226035.1 of Clarireedia monteithiana. Classification (NCBI taxonomy): domain Eukaryota; kingdom Fungi; phylum Ascomycota; class Leotiomycetes; order Helotiales; family Rutstroemiaceae; genus Clarireedia; species Clarireedia monteithiana. The sequence goes on from JANHAD010000354.1 coordinate 3,086, forward strand.
TTTAACTTTAATTTCTTTACTTTTTTAATAATAATTTCTATAATTCCTTTAACTTAAAAGTCTATTAAAGTTTAGCTTTTAACTTAGACTTTATTTTTGAAATCGTATTACCTGCTACTAGCCCGATTAGTTGTATTAGCTTAAAAGAGATATTCTTAAAATAAGTTATACTTAATACTTTAAAGTCTAACTTAGTTCTCTTAACTTCTAAAAAGTCTTAGTTAAAGATTAGACTCTTTTTAGTTAAATCAACTAACTTATTTTTAAATAAATTCTAAGTAGCTTTCTTAATATTAAAGAATTAAAATAGATTTAAATAACTTTGATTTGATTTTAGATTCTTAATTATAAAGAAGATCGAACGATAATCTAAATTTAAACTGTCTAATACTTATTAGTTATTTATATATCTTGCTATTTTTAAAGTAGTAAATATTAGATTTAAAATTAAGAAGTTAGTACTTCGAAAGAAGGTTTTAACCTCAACTTTATTTAAAAGTTCAAAGTTATTATCTTTAATTTAATTGACTAATCGAGTTTCGGCTTGAGTATTAACTATTAAAAAGTTTTACTAAAAGTAATAAGTATTGAAATCCTTTAGAATAAGCGAATTAATTGAAATAGCTTTTAGAAATAAACTTCTTTTAATTATTTTAAATCTCTTACTTTCTTATTAGTTAGTTTTATTATAGATATTGATTATTTTAAATATATTAATTCTTTAACTAAGTTAGACTATTAATAAGTTTGAATTCAAATTATTCGACACTAATATTACTTTAATCTTAAGAACTTTTAAAATATATATTAAAGTTCAAGGTTTAAATTTATAAGTTAGTATTAAGAGTTAGTTGAAGTTAAAGTAGAATATAGATTAACTTTGAAGATAATTCTAGTTCTTAGCTATAATTTAAAGCTTTTAGATTATTAATAAATCGATTTTTAAATTAATAGTAAACTAGAAAGCTACTTTAATCTTTAATAAACTTTTATTAAGATTTACTTATAATATTTAGATATTCTAGCTATTTATAAGCTAATATTTATCTTTTTCGTTATCTTATATACTTCACACAATTTTAAGTTACTAGTATAAAGCTAGAAGTAGTTATAGTATTTTAAAGTTAAGTGAAAATAAGCTTTCTTGTAAATATTATAAATATTATAAAAGTGTTAAAAAATTAAGTGAAACTCTGTATATAAGCTATACTTAGCTTAGTATTAGTAAAATTAAATTATATACTTGAATCTCTAATACTTAATATACTAAGTTGATTTTATTATATTTAGTAATTTCTTAGTTTTAACTAATATTCTAATAATATATACTTAATTCCTAATATACTTTTTAACTTCCTCGCTAGTTTTAAAAGAGACTACTACTAATCTAGCTTACTTAACTACATGATTAGCTTTTAAAAAGAGTTAATAAAAAGTTCTAATTAATTTAAGATTTAAAGAAAAGTTGAAAGTTTTTATCTTTTCTAAAACTAGTCTTATACTTTTAGAAGTATTGAAGTTGTTTATAAAGATCTTATATAATACTACTTTATATTAAAATTCGTTCTTTTAAATAGTTTTAAAATTAATAAGATTTTTCTAAATATCAAGCTTCTTAATCAAGAAATCAGTTATATAAAAAGGTATAATAGTTAAAACTAAATTCTTTTTATTAGTAGTATTAATAATAACTGAGATAATTAAGCTTTTAACTTCTTTAACTTTAAAAGCTTTATTTATCGAATTACGAATAAAAAAGGTAGAAAAAGAGATTAGAATATTGTAGATTAAAATAAATCGGTTTTATAATTTAGACTTAATTTATAACTTAGTTTTAAGCTTTATTATCTTCTATTCGAAGGCTTCAAAGGCCTTAGTAACAACGATATTAGCGAAGGTAGTCTGGGCTGGATTTTAAGTGATTTTCGTTATTTTTAGTAGCTAGATTATCGAGATAATAAGGTTTATTAGATGAGTTACTAGGAGAGTTACTAGGGGTATAGCAGGAGCTTTAATAGAGGTTTTAACTTTAACTTGAACTTCAACTTAATAAATTATATATTCAAGGTTATTTATCTAGAAAGCTAATTAGTTTGTAACTTTTTTAACTTTTCTAAATTCGATATAGTCTTGAAATATTTTAATAAAATCAAGAATAAAACTTTGTTTATTGTAGAAGTTAATAAAAGTGTAAATTTTAATTAAAAGGTTCTAGACTTCTAAAATAAGTTTATTAGCTGGATTATTAGTAGAAGTTTAATAAAAGTTGAACTTTAAGATTTTATTAGTCTAATCTAAAATAAAAGAGTTGTTTTATTTAAGAAGGCGGAGAGGAATTCTACTAAAACTAGTAGTTATATTAAAAGTAAGTTTTGTAAAAAGATTCGAGTTTAAAATATTAGAAAAGTTAAATAAATTGATATTAAAGTAGAATTACTAGATTACTAGAAGTAATAGTGATAATATAATATTTATAGTAGTATCTATAATATCTAGTATAGCTAGAGGGCTAGATTAGATTGTAGTAAAGATTAAAGAAATATAAGAATCTAAAGTTAGTTACTAAGTTGAAGTTAAAAAGTCTTTATTTTTTATATTTATTTTAATAACTTATATAAGTTTGAGATTATAATAAGTTGGTTAGTAGCTATCTTGCTAACAGCTAAGTGTATATAATGTTTTAGATATATATAATATTATATATAATAAAAAGATACTAAAAGTCTAATTCTAATTAAAGAAATAATAATAAAATAATAATAATAATATCTTAAATCCAAACTTCGACTTATAATATTAAAGAAAGTATTAAGCTAAACTAGTTTAATTGTATAATATTAAAATAGTATTAAATATTAAATATCTAAATATTGTATATTAAGTTAATATTAAACTTAGTAGTAATAATTTAGTAATCTAATTTAATTAATAAGTAATTTAAAAGTTAAATAACTAAGTTAAATAATATTTTCGAGTGTAGATTTCAGTTTTATATAAAAATTCGAAGATAGCTTCGATATTAAACTTAGTATCTAATAAAAGAGGTAAGTTAAAATAATATATATTAAAAGAGTTTTTAAATTTAATATAAGTATTAGTAAGTAGTTAATAGTTAATAAGAAGGTATTTAAAAGTTTTCTTTTTACTATATTTATATTTATTATTATTAGTTAAACTAAGTTAATATATATAAACTTTGATATAGTTATAACCTAACTTTAACTAATAAAAGATACTAGTTATAGTTTATTTAATCTTAAAGAAGATTGCTAGTTTAGATCTAAAAGCTAATTTATAAATTAAAATATAATTAGTCTCGAAGTTAATATATTTAAGTTTAGTTTTAGTTTAGTTTAATATTAATTTCTATTTCTAAATTTTAATTTTCTTAATACTAACATTTAAGTAAATAAAGCTAGTTATATAAAAGTCTAACTTTTTATTAATATTTATTTTAGTTAGTTTGTTTATTATTTTATTCTTATCGATATTATAATAGTTAGAAACTCAAGTTAGTTTAATACTAATATTTTTATTAACTATTATAATACTAATATTATATATCTTTATTAGTTGCTTTTAGTCTAAGTTATTATTTAGTAATTAGAGTTTAAGTAAAGTAATTTAATTGTTATTATATACTATATATTCTTAGTTTAGCTAAATTAATTAACTAGTTAATTCAACTATTTAAATAATTCTTTCTAGTTTATTATTATAGACTAATTGATTTAAACTAATATTCTACTTATATATTTAGATTAGCTTTTGATTAATATCTAAAAAAGCTAATCTAACTTCTATTTCGATCTCAGTTTATAACTAGAACTTATTAGTATAAAAGGAATATTAATTATTAGTTTATATTAGTACTAAGTTTTAGTAATCTAATATTTTATTCTTTTTTGATAAACAACTAATCTGGATATTATAAAAGGTAGTTAGAGTCTAAAGAAAGAATTTGAATAACTATATCAGTTTCAAGCTAATTATATTAACTAGTAAGTATATTGAATATTTAATTTAGTTGATTTAAATAAGTTTTAGCTTCGACTTTGACTTAAGCTTTTTAATCTATAATAGAGCTAGCTAGTTGCTATTTAAGTTTATAATATTATTATAATTATAATAACTATTATAGTTATAATAACTTTTTTAAAGAAGTTTATAAATTAGATAGCTTCTTAAAAGTTTAAATGATCGAAAGGTGTATTAGTAGGTGGTACTAGCGAGCCTAATATTTGAAGGTACTAACAAGGTTGAAAGATCTATTTTGAAAACTAATAGTAATATATTATTTAATATAGTATATTTAAACTTAGATAAATATCTTTAGTTTTTAGATATACTTCGAATTCTTAATATTTTTAAATATTTACAAATAAGTAAGTTGTATTTAATATCGAAGTTTTAATATTAGTAGTTTAGATAGTTAGATTGAATATCTAGAAATACTAGAAGTGGTTGTGATAGCGATATCGATAATAATATCTTAGATGTTAGAAAGTATACTAAAATACTTTTAAGCTTTATTAGTTTGCAGATATATACTAAAGCTAATTATATTTTTTTTTATTAATAATTTCAATATCGTTTAATATTTTTTTAATATTTTTATATTTTTTAAATGTTTTTAATAAAAATTTGTAAATATAAAGTAAAAATCTATAAAATCGGCAGTGATAATAATATCTTAATAGTGCTGGATTGTATAATAAAGCCGATTACTTTATTGAATCTACTATATTATAATTAATAAGAGTATTAAAAAATCAAATCGATTTAAATGAAAACTCATGTTTTTTCAATAATTGATATTTTTTATTAAGCTAATTTAATTAGTAATAGTCTAATTTGAGTTAGTAGAAAGCGTTAGTTATAGCTCGCTTGATTTTAAAGAGGATTGCTAGCTTGGATTTAAAAGTTAATTTGTAAGTTGAGATATAATTAGTTTTGAAATTAATATATTTAAATTTAGATTTTACTTGATTTAATATTAATTCCTATTTCTAAGTCTTAACTCTTTTAATATTAGTGTTTAGATAAATAAAACTAGTTATATAAAAGTCTAGCTCTTTATTTATACTTGCTTTAACTAGTTTATTTACTATTTTATTCTTGTTGATATCGTAGTAACTGGGAATTTAAGTTAATTTAATATTAGCTTTTTTATTAACTATTTGAATACTAGTATTATATATTTTTATTAGTTATTCTTAGTTTAGATTATTATTTAGTAATTAAAATTTAAATAGTATAGTCTAGTTATTACTATATATTATATATTCCTAACTTAGTCGAGCTAGCTAACAAGTTAGTTTGATAGTTTAAATAATCTCTTTTAATTCGCTATTATAAACTAATTGATTTAAACTAATATTCTACTTATATATTTAAATTAGCTTTTGATTAGTATTTAAAAAAGCTAGTCTAACTTTTATTCTAGTCTTAGTTTATAATTAAAACTTATTAATATAAAAGAAATACTAATTATAAGTTTATATTAATACTAAGTTCTAATAATTTAATATCTTATTCTCTTTTAATAAGTAACTAATTTAGATATTATAAAGAGTAATTAAAGTCTAAAAGAGGAATTTAAATAGTTATATTAATTCCAAGCTAGCTATTTCGATTAGTAGATATACTAAATACTTAATTCAATTAATTTAAATTAGTTTTAACTTTAACTTTGATTTAAACTTTTTAATCTATAGCAAAGTTAGTTAATCGCTATTTAAGTTTATAATATTCTAGTAACTATTATAGTAGTTATTATAATAATAGCTATTATAATAACTTTTTTAAAGAAACTTATAAATTAAATAACTTTTTAAAAGTTTAAGAGATTGAAAGGTATATTAGTAAGTAGTGTTAATAAGCCTAATATTCAGAGGTATTAGCGTGGCTTCAATATTTATAATCAAAGTAGAACTAATTTTAAATACTTTTAATATCTTTTAAAAAGCAAGATTTTAAAAATTATAAAGTTAGTTATTAAAACTAACTTATCTTTTATATTAAATCGAGAAGTTATAATCTAAAATACTAATAATACAAGTAATATATAATTAGCAAATAATAAAAAAAGATAAGCTAGTTTAAATATTAACTAAATAACTAATTTGAAGGAAAGTTAATTTAATTTAACTAATTTGAATTAAAATATAATTCTTGTATTTTAATATATTATTAAATTAGATTTCTAGCTATCTTACTAGTTTAGAGGAGTATATAACTTCCTAATTCAGTAATTTAACCGAGTTAGTTATTGAATATCTAGAAAAGAAATAGATTAGCTTAGTTTTTTTAAGATTAAACTTGATATTATTCGCTATTTCTAAAGTATATAGCTTATTAGTTTCTTTTTCTAAAATCTTATAATTCTTTTTAAAACTAATTAAATTAGTAGCTAACACAATATTATTTATATAACTTCAAATTGAATAGCTAATAATTAAGAAAAAATTCTTAATATAAATTAAAAATAAAATTAAACTAATTAGATTACTTTGAAGAATTCTAATATTAATAAGTTTAAAAAACTTAATTTAATTATTAAAAGTTAATTTTAACTATCTAGCTTCTAAGAAGTAGCTAATTTAAATTATAAAACTAAGTAGAAATTTTAACTTTTTTAAAATAGTTAATAATCGATTCTTAAATATATAATCGAAAGTTCCTTTAATATCAAAGAATAAAACTAAAATTTTAAATTTATTTATATAATCTTCTTTGATTTTATTTATTAATAATAATATTATATTAATTATAGATTTTTTTAATCGACTTCTAACTTATAAATTATATAGTAAAATATTAGTTTTAGCTAAATAGCTTAATTGCTTCGCTAATATCCTCTTACTAACTTTCTTAAAATAATTAAATAGTAATATTACTTTATAAACTTTAGAGATTAAATAATCAAGTTTTTTTAGTTTTTTAAAAATAGTTTTTATTACTTAGTATTAATAAGTCAAGTAATAACTAAAATTAATAAGAAGACTAAAGATTTTATAAAATAAATTAAAAATAATTTGATAAACTTTAATAATAATTTCCTAATTAATTCTATTTAGCTTTAGAGTTTTTCTTTTAATTTTCATTAAATAAGCTTTTTCCAACTTAGTAGTAGTTAGCTTTAATTAAGTATCGACTTTATAAATATTTTAAATAAAACTAGTCGAGATTGAGAGTTCTAAGAATAAAGTAGCTTTTAAAATAACTACTTTTTTATTAAAAGTTAACTAGTTTAAAATTAAAAGTAATTAATAATTTAAGTAGTTTTTAATATAGTTAAAAGCTTTAAAAATTAACTTTAAATTTTTAATCTTTAAGAAAGTATTCTAATAACTCTGTTTAATATATTTAATAGTTGAAAAATAAAAGTTTCTAATTAAATTATAACTTTGATTTTAACTTTCACTTTTTTATATTTTTAATATCGATTTTTATAATTCCTTTAACTTGAGAGTTTATTAAAGTTTAGTTTATAGTTTAGATTTTATTCTTAAAATCGTATTAGCTACTGCTAGCCCGATTAGTTATATTAGCTTAGAAGAGATATTCTCAAAGTAAATTATATTCGATATTTTAAAATTTAACTTAGTTCTTATAATTTCTAAAAAGTTTTAATTGAGAATTAGACTCTTCTTAGTTAAATCAATTAGTTTATCTTTAAATAAATCTTAATTAGCTTTCTTAGTATCAAAGAATTAAAGTAGATTTAAATAACTTTAATTTAACTTTAGATTCTTAATTGTAAAGAAGATTAAATAATAATTTAAATTTAAACTATTTAATATTTACTAGTTATTTATATATTTTACTACTTTTAAAATAATAAGTATTAGATTTAAAACTAAAAAGTTAGTATTTTAAAAAAAGGTTTTAACTTTAATTTTATTTAAAAGTTCGAGGTTATTATCTTTAATCTAATTAACTAATTAGGTTCTAGCTTATATATTAATAATTAAAGAGTTTTACTAAAAGTAATAAATATTGAAATCTTTTAAAATAAATAAATTAGTTAAAATAACTTTTAGAAATAAACTTCTTTTAATTATTTTAAACTTTTTACTTTCTTATTAGTTAGTTTTATTATAGATATTAATTATCTTAAATATATTAATTCTCTAACTAAGTTAAATTATTAATAAATCTAAATTTAAATTATCTAGTATTAATATCACTTTAATCTTGAAAACTTTTAAAGTATATATTAAAATTCGAAGTTTAAATTTACAAGTTAGTAATAAAAGCTAATTGAAGTTAAAGTAGAATATAGATTAACTAAGAAGATAATTCTAATTCTTAATTATAATCTAAAGCTTTTAAATTATTAATAAGTTAATTTTTAATTTAATAATAAGATTGAAAGTTACTTTAATTCCTGATAAACTTTTATTAAAATTTATTTATAATATTTAGATATTCTAATTATTTATAAATTTAAATTAAATCTCTTTATAACTTTATATACTTCGTACGATTTTAAGTTGCTAGTATAAAGTTAGAAGTAATTATAATATTTTAAAGTTAAGTAAAAACAAGCTTTTTTATAAATACTATAAATATTATAGATATATTAAAAGATTGAATAAAGCTTTATATATAAATTATACTTAGTTTAGTAATAATAAAGTTAAGTTATATATTTAAATTCTTAGTATTTAATATACTAAGTTAATTTTACTATATTTAATAATTTCTTAGTTTTAACTAATATTTTAATAATATAAACTCGGTTTCTTATATACTTCTCAACTTTTTTACTAGTTTTAAAAGAGATTACTATTAATCTAACTCGTTTAACTATATAATTAACTTTTAAAAAAAACTAATAAGAAGATTTAATTAATTTGAAGTTAAAAGAAAAATTAAAAGTTTTTATTTTTTTTAAAACTAATCTTATACTTTTAAAAGTATTAAAATTATTTATAAGAATTTTATATAATACTATTTTATACTAAAGTTTATTTTTTTAAATAATTTTAAAATTAATAAGATTTTTTTAAATATCAAGTTTCTTAATTAAAAAATCGATAGTATAAAAAGATATAGTAATTAAAACTAAGTTCTTCTTATTAGTAATATAAATAATAATTAAAATAATTAGACTTTTAACTTCTTTAACTTTAAAAGTTTTATTTATCGAATTGTGTATAAAAAAAGTAGAAAAAAAAACTAGAATATTATAAATTAAGATTAATCGATTTTAAAGTTTAAACTTAACTTATAACTTAGCTTTAAATTTTATAATCTTTTATTTAAAAGCTTTAAAGGTTTTAATAATAATGATATTAACGAAAGTAATTTAAGTTAGATTTTAAACAATTTTAATTACTTTTAGTAACTAAGTTATTAAAATAGTAAGGTTTACTAAACAAGTTACTAGAAAAGTTATTAGAATTATAGTAGAAGCTTTAGTAAAAACTTTAACTTTAATTTAAATTTCAATTTAGTAGATTATATATTCGAGGTTATTTATTTAAAAAGCTAATTAGTTTGTAACTTTTTTAACTTTTTCGAATTTAGTATAATTTTAGAATATCTTAATAAGATTAAAAATAAAGTCTTATTTATTATAAAAATCAGTTAAAGTATATATTTTAACTAATAAATTCTAAGTTTCTAAAATAAACTTATTAATTAAATTATTAGTAGAAGTCGAATTAAAAGTAGATTTCAGATTTTTATTATTCTAATCAATTAAAAAGAAGTTAGTTCTTTTTAAAAAGTAGAAAAGAATAGTATTAAAGCTAATTATAATATTAAAAGTAGATTTAATAAAAAAGTCTAAACTTAGTATATCTAAAAGACTAGATATATTAAAGTTAGAGTTAAACTAAAAGGTTCTAAGTAGTAATAATAATAATATAATATTTATAATAATATCTATAATATTTATAATATTTGTAATAACTAAAGAGTTTAACTAAATAGTTATTTATATTAAAAAAGTATAAAGATCTAAAATTAAATATTATATAAAAATTAAGAGGTTTATTTTAAAGATCGATAATAATATATTATCTAATATAATATATTTAAATTTAGATAAATATCTTTAGTTTTTAAATATATCTTAAATTTTTAATATTTTTAATTATTTATAATTAAACTAGTTATACTTAATATCGAAGTCTTGATATTAGTAATTTAAATAGTTAAAGTTAATATCTGGAAATATTAGAAAAGATAATAATAATAATATTTTAAATACTAAGAAGAGTATTAAGATATAAATAGATTTATTTAGTTTATAGATATATACTAAAGCTAGTAATATCTTTTAAATAATAATTTTTTATTAATATTTATTATTTTTCGATATTTTTATAATTTTTAGTATTTTTAGTGAAAAATTCGAAATATAAAGTAAGAATCTATAAAATTAGTATTAATAATAATATTTTAATAGTATTAAGTTATATAATAAAGCTAATTACTTTATTAAATCTACTATATTATAATTAATTATATTCGATAAAGATCAGATGATTTTCAATAAGAGTATTTGTTTTTTTAATATTCTATTACTTTTTCAATGTTTTTTAAATACTTATCTTTCTTTTTTTTTTTTTTTTTTTTTTTTTATTTTTACAACTTATATAAGTCTAAGATTATAGTAGGTTAGCTAGTAGCTAACCTGTTAGCGGCTAGATATATATAATATTAAAGTATATATAATACTATATATAGTGAAGGGATATTGAGGGTCTAGCTTTAGATAAAGAAATAATAGTAAAAATAATAATAATAGCTTCTAAACTCTAAATCTAAAATTATAATATTAAGGAAAATATTAAGCTATTTTAATCTAATTATATAATATTAAGACGATATTAAATATTATCCGTCTAAATATCGAATATTAAGTTGATATTAAATATTAATAATAATAATTTAATAGTTCTAATTTAATTAGTAAGTATTTTAAATTAAGTAACTAAATTAAATAACTAGGTTAAATAGTATTTTCGAGTGTAGATTTCAGTTTTATATAGGAATTCGAAAGTAGCTTTAATATTAAGCTTAGTATCTAGTAAAAGAGGTAAACTAAGATAATATATATTAAAAGTATTTTTAAGCTTTATATAAGTGTTAGCGAGTAAGCAGTAATTAATAAGGAGATATTTAAGAGTTTTCTTTTTATTATATTTATATTGATTATTGTTAGTTAAGCTAAGTCGATATATATAAGCTTTGATATAATTATAGCCTAGTTTTAGTTAGTAGAAAGTGTTAACTATAATTCGTTTAATTTTAAAAGAGATTGCTAGCTTGGATCTAAAAGTTAATTTATAAGTTGAAGTGTAATTAGTCTCGAAGTCGATATATTTAAGTTTGGATTTAGTTTAGTTTAGTGCTAATTCTTATTTTTAAATCTTGATTCTTTTAATACTAACGTCTAAATAAGTGAAGTTAATTATATAAGATTCTGGCTTTTTACTTATATTTACTTTAACTAGTTTATCTACTATTTTATTACTATCAATATTATAGTAACTTAGGACTTATACTAAATTAATACTAGTGTTTTTATTAACTATTATAGTATTAGTATTATATATTTTTATTAGCTAGTTCTAGTTTAAATTATTATTTAGTAATTAAAGTCTAAGTAAAATAATCTGATTATTATTATATATTATATATTCTTAGTTTAGTTAAGTTAACTAATAAACTAATTTGATTATCTAAATAATTCTTTTTAATTCACTATTATAAACTAATTGATTTAAATCGATATTCTACTTATATATTCGGATTAACTTCTGATTAGTATCTAAGAGAGCTAGTTCGATTTTTATTCTAGTCTCAGTTTACAATTGGAATTTATTAGTATAAAAAGAGTATTGATTATTAGTCTATATTAATACTAAATTCTAATACTCTAATACTTTATTCTCTTTTAATAAGTAATTAATTTAGATTTTATAAAAGGTAGCTAAAGTCTAAAGAAGGAATTTAAATAAGTATATCAGTTTCAAGCTAGTTATATTAACTAGCAAGTATATTAATAACTTAATTTAATCGATTTGAGTTAGTTTTAACTTTGGCTTTGATTTAGACTTCTTGATTCGCAGTAAGGTTAGTAAGTTGCTGTCTAAACTTATAATATCCTAATAACTATTATAATAATTATTATAATTATAATAACTTTTCTAAAAAAGTTTATAAATTAGATAGTTTCTTGAAAGTTTAAAAGATCGAAAAGTATATTAGTAAGTAATATTAGTAAGCCTAATATCTAGAGGTATTAGTGTGGCTTCGATGTTTATAGCTAGCGCGAGGCTAGTTTTAAATACTTTTAATATTTTCTAAAAAGCAAAGTTTTGAAAGTTGCGAAGTTGACTATTAAAATTAGCTTGTTTTTTATACTAAATCGAGGAGTTGTAGTCTGAGATACTAATAATATAAGCGATATAAAGCTGGTATATAGTAAAAGGAGATAAGCTAGTCTAAATGTTAGCTAGTCGACTAATTCGAAAGAAGGCTAATTTAGTTTAATTAATTCGAATTAAGATATAATTCTTGTATTTTAGCATATTATTAAACCAGATTCCTAGCTACCTTACTAGTTTAGAAAAGTATATAACTTCTTGATTCAGTAATTTAACCGAATTAGTCGCTGATTATCTAGAAAAAAAGTAGATTAACTTAGTCTTTTCAAAGTCAAACTCGATACTATTTATAATTTCAAGAGTATATAGCTTATTAGCCTCTTTTTCTAAAGTCTTATAATTCTTTTTTAAGCTAGTAGAGCTAGCAGCTAACACGATATTATTTATATAACTTCAGATTAAATAGCTAATAATTGGAAAAAGATTCCTAATATAAATTAAGAATAAAATCGGACTAATCGGGCTACTTTAGAGAATTTAGGTGTTGATAAACTTAAAAGACTTAATTTGACTGTTGAAGGTTAGTCTCAGTTGCTAGGCTTCTAAGAAGTAGCTAACCTAAATTATAAAACTAAGTGGAAGTTTTAATTCTTTTAAAATAGTAAGTAGCCGGTTTTTAGATATATAATCGAAGGTCCTTTTAATATTGAGAAATAAAACTAAAGTCTTAAACTTATTTATATAATCTCCCTCGATTTTATTTACTAATAACAGTACTATATCAACTGCAAACTTTTTCAGTTTACTTCTAATTTGAGAGTCGTGTAATAAGGTACTAGTCTCGGCTAAATAGCTTAAACACTTCGCTAATATCCTCTCATTAACCTTCTTAAAACAGTTAAATAGTGATATTACTTTATAAGTTTTCAAGATTAAATAATCAAGCTTTTTTAGTTTCTTGAGAATAGCTTCTGTTGTTTAGCGCTAGTAGGTCGGGTGATAGCCGAAGTTAATAAGAAGGCTAAAGACTTTATAAAATAAATTAGAAATAGCTTGATAAGTTTTAGTAATAATTTCCTAGCTAATTCCGTCTAGCTCTAGAGTTTTTCCTTTGATTTTCGTTGAACAAGCTCTTTCCAGCTCGCTAGTAGCTAGCTTAGGCTAAGTATCGACTTTATAAGTATCCTAGGTAGAACTAGTCGAAATTGAAGGCTCTGGGAACAAGGTAGCTTTCAAAATAGCCGCTTTTCTATTGAAAGTTGACTAGTTTAAAATTAAGAGAAGGTTTTAACTCGAATAGCTTTTAATATAGCTAAAGGCTTTGAAAATTGACTTTAAATCTTTTGTCTCTAAAAAGGTATTTTAGTAACTTTGTTTAGCGTGTTTAATAGTTGAAAAGTAAAGGTTTCTAACTAAGTTATAACTTTAACTTTAACTTCTTTACTCTCTTAGTATAGCTTTATATAGTTTCTTTAACTCGAGGGTCTATTATAGCTTAGCTCTCAGCTTAGGCTTTATTCTCGGAATCATACTAGATACTATTAACTTGATTAGTTGTATTAGCTCGAAGAAGATATTCTTAAAATAAGTTACACTCGACACTTTAAAGTTTAACTTAGTTCTTGTAACTTCTAGAGGGTTCTGATTGAGAACTAGGCTCTTCTTAGCTAAATCAACTAGCCTGTCTTTAAATAAGCCTTAATCAGTCTTCTTAGTATCAAAGAATTAAAGTGGATTTAAATAGCTTTGATTTGACTTCAGATTTTTAATTGTGAAGAAGATCGGATAATAATCTAAGTTTATACTGTTTAGTATTTACTAGTTATCTATATATCTTGCTACTCTTGAAGTAGCAAGTATCAGATCTAAGACTAAAAAGCTAGTATCTTGAAAGAAGGTTTTAACTCTAATTTTATTTAAGAATTCAAGGTTATTATCTTCAATCTAGCTGACTAATCGAGTTCCGGCTTGTGTATTAGCTGCTGAGGGGTTTTACTAAAAGTGATAAATATTAAAATCTTCTAGAATAAGCGAATTAGTTAAAATAGTTTTTAGAAACAAGTTTCTTTTAATTGTTTTAAACCTCTCACTTTCTTACTAGCTAGTCTTGTTGTAAACGTTGACTATCTCGAGTATATTGATTCTCTGACTAAGTCGGACTATTAATAAGTTCGAATCCAAATTATCTAATATTAGTATTACTCTAATCTCGAGAACTTTTGAAATGTATATTAAGGTTCGAGGTTTGAAATCTCGGATTAATATCAAGAACTGGTTGAAGCTAGGGTGAGATATAGACTGGCTTTGAAAGTAGTTCTAGTCTTTAGTTATAATCCAAGGCTTTTAGATTATTAATATATTAATTTTTAACTTGATAACGAAGTTAAAAGCTACTTTAGTTTCTAGTAAACTTTTATTAAGATTTACTTATAATACTTAGATATCCTAGCTATTTATAAGTTAATATTAACTTTTTTTATTATCTTATATACTTTATACGATTTAAAGTCGCTAGCGTGAGGCTGAGAGCAGTTATAGTATTTTAAAGCTAAGTGATTACAAGTTTTTCTACAAGTATTATAGATACTATAAAAGTGTTAGAAGGTTGAGTAAGGCTTTATATATAAATTACACTTAGTTTGGTATTAGTAAAATTAGATTATATACCTAAATCCCTAGTATTTAGTATATTAAGTCGATTTTACTATACTTAGTAATTTCTTAGTTTTAACTAATATTCTTGTAATATAAACTCGGTTTCTAATATATTTTTCAATCTCCTTACTAGTCTTAAAGAAGACTACTACTGATTTTACTTATTTAGCTGTATAGTTAGTTTCTGAAAAGAGCTAATAAGAAGTTTTAATTAGTTTAAGATTAAAAGAGAAATTAAAAGTTTTTATTTTTTTTAAAACTAGTCTTATACTTTCAAGAGTGTTGAAATCGCTTATAAAGATTTTATATAATACTACTTTATACTAAAGTTTGTTCTTTTAAATAGTCTTAAAATTAATAAGATTTTTCTAAATATTAAGCTTTTCAATTAAGAAATCAATAGTATAAAAAGATATAGTAATTAAAATAAAGTTCTTTTTATTAGTAATACTAATAATAGTTGAGATAACTAGTTCTTTAACTTCTTTAGCTTTGAAAGCTTTATTTATCGAGTTGCGAATAAGAAGAGTAGAAAAAGAAGCTAGAATATTGCGAATTAGAATAAATCGATTTTGAGGTTTAGCCTTAGCTTAAAGCTTAGCTTTAAGTTTAATAGTCTTCTATTCTAAAGCCTCAGAGGTCCTAACAACAACGATATTAGCGAAGATAGCCTAAGTTGGATTTTAAGTAATTTTAATGATTTTTAGTAACTGAATTATTGAGACAACAAAGGTCACTAAGCGGGTTACTAAAGGTATAACAGGAGCTTTAGCAGAAGCTTTAGCTTTAGCTTAAGCTTCGATTTAGCAGATTATATATTCGAGGTTATTTATCTAGGAAGCTAATTAGTCAGTTACTTTTTTAACCTTACTGAACTTAGTATAATCTTGGAATATCTCGATTAAATCCAGAATTAAACCTTGTTTATCTCGGAAATTAGTTAAAGTATATACTTTAACTAATAAGTTCTAGACTTTTAAAATAAATTTATTAGCTAGGTTATTAGCTGGAATCACGTTCAAAGTTAGTTTCAGATTTTTATTTATCTAGTCCACTGAGAATAAGTTAGCCTTTTTAGGAAGACGGAAAGAAATAGTGTTAGGATTAATAGTAATGTTAGGAGTGAGTCTAATTAAAAGGTCCGAGCTTAGTATATCTGAGAGGCTAGATATATCGAAGTTAGGATTAAACCGAAGAGTCTTAAGTAGTGATAGCGAAGATATAATATCTATAGTAGTATCTATAGTATCCGGTATAACCGGAGGGCTAGACCGGATAGTAGTAAGAGCCGAAGAAGTATGAGAATCTAAAGTTAGTTACTAGGTTGAGGTTGAGAGGTCTATTTTAGAGACCGACAGTGATATATTACTTAATATAATATACTTAGGCTTAGACAAGTGTCCTTAGCTCTTAGATATACTTTAAATCCTTAATACTCTTAAATATTTATAATTAAGCAAGTTATATTTAATATCGTGTTCTTAATATTGTTGGTTTAGACAGTTGAAATAGCTGTCTGGAAGTGCTAGAAGTGGCGGCGACAGCGGTATCGACGATGATATCTCGGGCGTTAGAAGGGGTACCAAGGTACTTTTAAGCTTTATTGGTCTGCAGACGTACGTTGAATCCGGCTATATTTTTTTATTAATAATATTTAATAATGTTTGTTGCTTTTTTCGATGTTTTTGTGGTTTTTGAATATTTTTAGTGAAAATTTCGAAATATAAAGTAAAATATCGCAAAATCGACGGCGACGACGATATCTCAGTAGTGCCGGGTCGTACAATAAAGCCGATTACTTTATTGAATCCGCCGTACTGTAATTAATTGTATTCGATGAAAATCGGATGATTTTCGATAAGAGTATATGTTTTTTCGATTCTTATATTGTACCGCCGACTTCAACTATTTGCCTATCTCTCTTTTTTATTAGATACTAAGTTCGGCATTGTAGCTACCCTCGAATTCCTCCGCAAGACCAAGATCTATACTTAAAAATATTATCTGACTTGGTTACTTAACTTAATTATCTGATCTAATTACCTAACCTCTAAATTGTTTACTAATCAAATTAGAATTATCAAATTGTTATTATTAATACTTAATACCGGCTTAATATTCGATATTTAGATGGATAATACTTAATATCGTCTTAATATTATACAATTAGATTAGTTTGGCTTAATACTTTCTTTAATATCGTTGGTCGGAGTTTGGATTTGAGATACTATTATTGATATTTATTATTTATTATTTCCTTTATCAGGGCTAGACTCTTAGTATCTCTATATTATATATAGTATTTCATGTAATTAAACACTATATACACCTAGCCGCTAGCGGGTTAGCCGCTAGCCGACCTACTATAGTCTCAGACTCACACAGGTCGTAAAAATGAATAAAAAAAAAAAAAAGCTGGCGGGCTTGACCGGATCGCAGTGACAGCCAAAGAAGAAGAGAGGGAAACCGAGCTTTGATTGGTAGGCGTTGAGGGGTCCATTCTGGGATCCGGCGACGACAAACCACCTATATATGTCTTATAAGGTCTGGACAAGTGTCCTGGGTCCTTAGACACGCTCCTAGCCCTTAATCCCTTCAATTATTTGCAATTAAGCAAGTTGTGCTTAATGTCGAAGTCTTAATGTCGGCGGTTCAGACAGTC
>JANHAD010000355.1:0-20659 GCA_026226035.1 Clarireedia monteithiana
TTTTTTTATTCATTTTTACGACCTGTGTGAGTCTGAGACTATAGTAGGTCGGCTGGCGGCTAACCCGCTAGCGGCTAGGTGTATATAAGGTTTAAGTACATACAATGCCATATATGTTAAAGAGATATTGAGGGTCTAGCCCTGATAAAGGAAATAACAGTAAAAATAACAATAATAGCTTCCAAACTCCAAACTCAAAATCACGACATTAAGGAAAGCATTAAGCTAAACCAGCCCAATTGCACAACATTAAGACAGCATTAAGCCTTATCCGTCCTAATGTCGTACATTAAGCCGGTATTAAGCTTAATGAAGACAATTTGACAATCCAATTTGATTAGTAAGCAATTTAGGGGTCAGGTGACTGAGTCAGGTGACCGGGTCAGGTGATATTTCCGAGTATATATCTCGGTCTCTTTGAGGAATTCGAGTGTGGCTTCGATACTGGGTTTAGTATCTAATAAAAGGGGGAGGCTGAGGTGATGTATATTGAGGGAGTCTTTGAGCTTTGTCCTAGCGCTAGCAAATAGGCGACAGCTAATAAGGAGGTGTTCAGGAGTCTCCTTTTTACCGTATTTGCACTTATTATCGCTAGTTAAGCCGAGTCGATACGTGTAAGCCTTGATATAGCTATAGCCTAGTTTTAGCTGGTAGAAGGCGCTAGCCGTAGCTCGCTTGGTCTCGGGGGGGATTGCTAGCTTGGATCTGGGAGCTAATTCGTAGGTTGAAGTATAATTAGTCCCGGAGTCAGTGTGTTTAAGCTTGGATTTAGCTTGGTTCAGCGCCAATTCCCATTCCTGGGTCTTGATTCTCTTAATACTAGCGCCTAAGTAGGCGAAGCTAGTTATATAAGAGTCCGGTTCTTCGCTAGTGCCCGCTTTGGCCAGCTTATCCGCTATTTCATTCCCGTCGACGTCGCAGTGGCCGGGAACCCAGGCTAAGTTGATACTAGCACCCTTGTTGACTATTATAGTGCTAGCGTCGTATATCCTTATTAATTGGTCTTGGCCTGGGTTATCGTTCAGCGACTGAAGCCTAAGCAAGGCAGCCTGATTATCGCTGTAGACCGTGTATTCTTGGTCCGGCCGGGCTAGCTGGCTAGCTAATTCGACAGCCTGAGTGATTCCCTCCAGTTCGCTATTGTAGACTAGCTGATTTGGGCCAATATTCTACTTATACGCTCGGATTAGCTTCTGATTAGTGTCCAAAAGAGCTAGTCCGACCTCTATTCCAGTCTCGGTTTGCAATTGAGACCTGTTAGTATAAAAGGAGTACTGATTATTAGCCTGTATTAACACTGAGTCCTAGTAATCTAATACCTTATCTTCTTTTGATAAGCGATTAATCCAGATATTATAGAGGGTAGCCGGAGTCCAAGGAAGAAATTTGAATAGCTATATTAGTTCCAGGCTAGCTATATCGACTAGCGGGTATATTGATAGCCTAATTCGATTAATTTGAGTTGGCTTTGGCTTCGGCTTTGATTTGGGCTTCTTGATCTGTAGTAGGGCCAGTAGGTCGCTGTCTGAGCTTATAATATCACGGTAGCTATCACAGTAACTGTCCTGGTGATCCTCCTAAAGAAGCTTATAAATTGGGTGGCTTCTTGAGAGTTTAAGAGATCGAAAGGCGTATTGGCGGGCGGCGCTAGTAAGCCTAATATCCGGGGGTACTAGTACGGCTTTGATGTCTATAGCTAGCACGAGGCTAGTTTTAAATACTCTTAGTATCTTCCAGAGAGCGAGATTTTGAAGATTACGAAGTTAGCTATTAAAACTAACTTATCCTTTATACTAAATCGAGAAGCTGTAGTCTGAGACGCTAGCGATATAAGCGACGTATAGCTAGCGTACTGCAAAAGGGGATAAGCCAGTCTGAGTATTAGCTAGTCGACTAATTCGAAGGAAAGCTGATTTTGCTTAGCTAATTTGAATTGAGATATAATTCTTATATTTTAGTATATTATCAAACTAAATCTCTAGCCACTTTACTAGCTTAGAGGGGTGTATAACTTCCTGATTCGGTAATTTAACTGGATTAATTATTAATTATCCGGAAAAGAAGTAGATTAACTTAGTTTTTCCAAGATTAAATTTGATACTATTCGCTATTTCAAGAGTATATAGCTTATTAGTCTTTTTTTCTAAAGTCTTATAATTCTTCTTAAAACTAATCGAGCTAGCTACTAACACGATATCGTCTATATAACTCCAAATTAAATAGCTAATAGTCGGGAAAAGATTCTTAATATAAATCAAAAATAAAATTAGACTAATCAAGCTACTTTGAGGAATTCCGGTATTAATAAGTTTAAAAGGTTTAATTTAGTTGTTGAAAGCTAATCTCAGCTATCTAGCTTCTAAAAAGTAGCTAACTCAAACTATAAAACTAAATAGAAGTTTTAACTCTTTTAAAATTGTAAGTAGCTAGTTCTTAGATATATAATTGAAAGCCTTTTTAATATTAAAGAATAAGATTAAAATTTTAAGTTTGTTTATATAATCTCCTTCAATTTTATTTACTAATAATAGTACTATATCGATTACAGACTTTTTCAACTTACTTCCAATTTAAGAGTTATATAATAAAGTACTAGTTTTGATTAAATAACTTAAACACTTTACTAGTATCCTTTTACTAATCTTCTCAAGACAGTTAAATAGTAATATTACTTTATAAGTTTTTAAAATCAAGTAATCAAGTTTTTTTAGCTTTTTAAAAATAGTTTCTATTACTTAGCGCTAGTAGGTTGGGTGGTAGCCAGAATTGATAAGGAGGCTAAAAACTTTATAAAATAAATTAGAAATAGTTTGATAAGCTTTAATAATAATTTCCTAGCTAATTCTGTTTAGCTTTAGAGTTTTTCTTTTAATTTTCGTTGAACAAGCTCTTTCTAGCTTGCTAGTAATTAGCTTTAACTAAGTATCGACTTTATAAATATCCTAGGTAGAACTAGTCGAAATTGGGAGCTCTGGGAATAAGATAGCTTTCAATATAACTGCTTTTCTATCGAAAGTTAACTAGTTTAAAATCGAGAGGAGGTTTCAACTTAAATAGCTTTTAGTATAACTAAAAGCCTTAAAAATTGACTTCAAGTTTTTAGTCTTTAAGAAAGTATTCTAATAACTTCGTTTAGTATACTTAATAGCCGAAAAGTAAAGGTTTCTAACTAGATTATAACTTTAACTTTAATTTTTACTTCTTTATACTCTTAACATCAATTTCTATAATTCTTTTAGTTTAGAAGTTTACTAAAACTTAGCTTGTAGTTTAGACTTTATTTTTGAAATCGTACTAACTACTACTAACTCGATTAGTTACATTAACTTAAAAGAGATATTTTTAAAATAAGTTATATTTAATATTTCAAAGTTTAAGCTAGTTCTTATAACTTCTAGAATATTCTAGTTAAATACTAGACTTTTCTTAATCAAGTTAATTAGCTTGTTTTTAAATAAGTTTCAATCAGCTTTCTTAGTATTAAAGAATTAAAATAGATTTAAGTAATTTTAAAAACTTAAGTTCTTGATTATAAAGAAGATTAGATGATAATCTGAGTTTAAACTGTTTAATACTTGCTAGTTATCTATATACCTTGCTACTTTTAAAGTAGCAAATATTAGATCTAAGACTAAAAAGCTAGTATTTCAGAAGAAAGTTTTAACTTTAACTTTATTTAAAAGTTTAAGGTTATTATCTTCAATCTAACTGACTAAATAGGTTCCAGCTTGAGTGTTAGTTACTAAGAGATTCTACTAAAGGTAATAAGTATTAAAATCCTTTAAAATAAACAAATTAGCTAAAATAGCTTTTGAAAACAAACTTCTTTCAACTATTTTAAACTAGTTTTCTTCTTAGCTAGTCTTATTATAAACGTTAACTATTTCAAGTATATTGATTCTCTAACTAAGTCGGACTATTAATAAGTCTGAATCTAAATTATCTAATATTAATATCACTCTAATCTCAAGAACTTTTGAAATATATATTAAGGTTCGAAGCTTGAATTTACAGATTAGTATTAGAAGCTAGTTGAAGTTGAGATGAGATATAAACTAGCTCTAAAGGTAATTCCAGTTCTCAACTATAATCCAAAGCTCTTAGATTATTAATAAATCAATTTTTAAGTCGATAGTAAGCTAGAAAACTATTTTAATCTTTAGTGAACTTTTATTAAAATTCACTTATAATATTTAGATATCCTGGCTATTTATAAGCTATTAACCTTTTTCGTCGCCTTATATACTTCACACAACTTTGAGTTGCTAGCGTGAGGCTGAGAGTAGTTATAGTATTTTAAAGCTAAATAAAAATAAACTTTTTCGCGAATACTATAAACATTGTAAGAGTGTTAGGAGGTTGAGTGAGATTCTGTATATAGGCTATACTTAGCTTGGTGTCGACAAAATTAAGTTATATGCTCGAAACCCTAGCACTTAGTATACTGAGTTGACTTTGTTATACTTAGTAATTTCTCAACTTTGACTAATATTTCAACAATATAAACTTGGTTCTTTATATACCTCTCAACTTTCTTACTAGTCTTGAAAGAGACTACTATCAAACCAGCTCGCTTAGCTGCACGATTAGCTTCTAAAGAGAGCTAATAAGAAGTTCTAATTAGTTTAAAGTTTAAAGAGAAGTTAAAAATCTTTATTTCTTTTAAAACTAATTTTATACTTTCAAAGATGTTAAAGTCACTTGTAAAGATTCTGTATAATACTACTTTATACTAAAGTTCGTTCTTTTAAATAGTTTTAAAATTAATAAGATTTTTCCAGATATCAAGTTTCTCAATTAAGAAATCAGTAGTATAAAGAGATATTATAGTTAGAACTAAGTTCTTCTTATTAGTAGCGCTAGTAATAGCCGAGACAATCAGACTTTTAATCCCTTTAACCTCAAAAGCTTTGTTTATCAAGTTACAAACTAGAAAAGCTGAAAAGAAAGTTGGAATATCGCAGATTAGGATTAGTTAGTTCTAAAGTTTAAACTTAGTTTGAGACTTAGTCTTAAGTTTAACAGTTATCTATTTAAAAGCCTTAGAAGCCCCAGCAACAGCAATATTAGCGAAAGTAGCCTAGGCTGGGTTTTAAGCGATTTTAGTGATTTTTAGTAACTAAGTTGCTAAAACAATAGAGGTTATAAAGTGGATTACTAAGAAAGTCACTAAGAGTATAGTAGGAGCTTTAGCAGAAGCTTTAGCTTTAGCTTGAGCTTCGACTCGGCAGATTATATATTCCAAGTTATTGATCTAAAAAACTAATTAGTCTGTAACTTTTTTAACCTTTCCGAATTCAGTATAATCCTAGAATATCTCAATTAGGTCAAGAATAAAACCTTGTTTATCCTAGAAGTTAGTAAGAGTATAGGCTTTAACTAATAAGTTCTAGACTTCTAAAATAAACTTATTAGCTAGGTTATTAGCTAAAGTTATATTTAAAGTTGGTTTCGAGTTCTTATTAATCCAGTCTATTAAGAAAAAGTTAACCTTTTTAAGAAGGCGGAAAGGAATAGTACTAAGGCTAGTAGTAACGTCAGAGGTAAGTCCAGCTAAGAGGTCCGAGCTTAGTACATCTGAAAAGCTAGATATATCGATATTAGGATTAAACTAGAGAGTTACTAGAAGCAACAGCGATGTAGTAATATCTATAATATTATTAATATCTAGTATAGCTAGCAAGCTAGACGGAATAACAGTTAGTGCTAAAGAAGAAGTACAGGAAGTCAAATATTGATTGATTAAAGTTGAAGAGGCAGCTATTTTAAATACCTTTATTATCGAAGGCGATATCTCACCCTCTAAGAAATATATTGATACCGGAAAAGCTTTTGCAGACTCTCAGACAGCCTTTTTATCGATTCTCAAATCTTAATTCCTTAATACTATCTTAATATCATCTCAAATCCGCGATTTAAACTTAATATCGTCTTAGTGTCAAGATGTTTAGAAGTGCTAGAAGTGGTGGCGGCGACGATATCTCGAGCGCCAGGAAGAGTACCGAGGTGCTTTTAAGTTCTATTAGTCCGCAGACATATACTGAAGCTAGCTATATCTTTTTATTAATGATTTTTATTGATGTTTATTGATTTTTCAATGTTTTTATAATTTTTTAGTGTTTTTAGTGAAAAATTCGAAATATAAAGTAAAAATCCGCGAAATCGACGGCGACGACGATATCTCAACAGCGCCGGGTTATATAACAAAGCCGATTACTTTATTGAATCCGCTGTACTATAATTGATAAGAGTACTAAAAGATCGAGTCGATTTAGATAAGAATTCGCATTTTTTTTTTCGATGAATAAGTCGATTCTATAGCTTTAACTTAGCTTTAAACTTAGCTTTAGCTTATATAGTCTTCTATTCAGAGGCTTCAGAGGCCCTGATAGCAGCGATATTGGCGAAGGTAGCTTGAGCCAGATTTTAAGCGATTTTCGTTACTTTTAACGCCAGCTAAGTCTTCAAGACAGCGGGGGTTACCAGAGGCATGACCGGAGCTTTAACAGGAGCTTTAGCTTTAACTTAGGTTTCAATTTAGCAGGTTATATATTCTAAATTGTTGATCTGAGAAACTAATTAGTCTATAACTTTTTTAACCTTTCCGAATTTAGTATAGTCTCTAAAGACTTCGATTAAATTTAAGATTTAAATTTGTTTATTCTAAGAATCTATTATTATATAAACCTTAATTAAAAAGTCTCAAGCTTTAAGAATTAGCTTATTTAAGAGGTCGTTAGTAGCAGCTTGAAAGGGGTTAAGTTTCGAGACTTTATTAGTTCGGTTTGAAATAAAAGAGTTATCTTGTTTAAGAAGGCAGAGTGGAATTCTGCTGAAGCTATTAGTTGTATTAAAGGTGAGTCTAGCTAAAAGGTCCGAGCTTAGTATATCCGAGAGGCTAGATATATCAAAGTTAGAGTTAAACTGAAAGGTTCTAGGTAGTGATAGCGATAATATAATATCTATAATAGTGTTTATAATATCCGCGATTACTGGAGAGCTTAACTGAATAACTATTTGTATCGAAGAAGTACAGGAATCCAAAGTTAGGTATTAGACAAAGATTGAAGAGTTTATTTTAGAGACTGATAGTAATATATTATCTAATATAATATACTTAAGCTTAGACAAGTATCTTTAGCTTTTAGACACACTTCAAATCCTTAATACCTTTAAATATTTACAATTAAGCAAGTTATATACAGTACTCGCAGCAAAGTATATTCACACTTCAAAAACTTCCGGAATTGAAAAAATATATACTCTTATCGAAAATCATCCGATCTTCATCGAATACAACTAATTACAATACAGTGAACTCAATAAAGTTATCGGCTTCTTAGTATAACCCGGCGCTATCGAGATATCGTTGTCAACATCGATTTTCGCGATAATTACTCTATATTTACAAATTTTTCATTAAAAACATCAAAAAATTACAAAAACATCGAAAAACAATAAATATTAATAAAAAATCATCAATTAAAAGATATAGCTAGCTTTAGTGTATATCGGCGGACTGATAGAGCCTAAAAGCACTTTGATACCTCTTTTAGCACTCGAGATATTATCGTCGATACTGCTATCGCCGCCACTTCCAGTATTTCTAGACAGCTATTTCAACTATCTAAACTAATAATATTAAAACTCTAATATTAAGTATAACTTGCTTAATTGCAAATATTTAAGAGTATTAAGAATTTAAAGTATATCTAAAGGCTAAGAATATTTGTCTAAGCTATAGTATACTATATTAAGTAGTATATTATTATTGGTCTTTAAAATAGACTTCTTAATCTCTATACAACAACTAATATTAGAATCCTATATCTCTTTAGCTTTTACTGCTATTCGGTTTAGCCTGCTAGTTATACTAGATATTAATAATATTATAGATATTACTATATCCTTAATACTACTCACAACCTTTCGATTCAACCTAAATCTCAACTTATTTAGCCTTTCCGATGTTTTAAGCTCGGACCCTCTTATAAAACTTACTTTTAATAATACTATTAAATCTAGTATTATTCCCCTCTACCTTCTTAAAAGAGCTAACCTATTTTTAGCAAACTAGATTAATAAAAACTTGAAACCTACTTTTAATATAACTTTAACTAATAATCCAGTTAATAAGTTTATTTTAAAAGTTTAAAACTTATTAATTAAAGTATATACTCTTATTAACTTCTATAATAAATAAAGCTTTATTCTTAATCTTATTAAGATATTCCGGGATTATACCGAATTCAGTAAAATCAAAAAAGTAACTAACTAATTAGTCTTCTAGATAAATAACCTCGAATACACAACCTGCTAAGTTGAAGTTTAAGTTAAAGCTAAAACTTCTACTAAAGCTTCTGCTATACCCCCAGTAACCCTCCTGGCAACCCGCTTAGTAAACCCTACTATCCTAACAACTTAGCTACTAAAAATTACTAAAATCGCTTAAAATCTAGCTTAGATTATTTTCGCTAATATTACTATTGCCGAGGCCTCTAAAGCCTCTAAATAGACAATTGTCAAGTTTAAAGCTAAGCCTCAAGCTAAGCCTAAACCTCAGAATCGACTAATCCTAATCTGTAATATTCTAACTTTCTTTTCAACTCTTCTAGTTTGCAACTCGATAAACAAAGTTTTTAAAATTAAAGAGATTAAAAGCTTAGTTATCTTAACTATTACTAATGCTGCTAATAAGAAGAACTTAATCCTAACTACTATATCTTCTTATACTACTGATTTCCTAATTAAAAAGCTTAATATTTAGAAAAATCTTATTAATTTTAAGATTATTTAAAAGAATAAATTTTAATATAAAGTAGTATTATATAGGATCTTTACAAACAACTTCAATACTTTTAAAAATATAAGATTAGTCTTAAAAGAAATAAAAACTTTTAATTCTTCTTTTAACTTTAAACTAATTAAAACTCTTTATTAACTCTTTTTAGAAGTTAATTATATAGCTAAGTAAGTTGGTTTTATAATAGTCTCTTTTAAAACTAATAAGGAGGTTGAAAGGTATATTAGAAACCGAGTTTATATTATTAGAATATTAATTAAAGCTGAGAAATTACTAAGTATAATAAAGTCGATTTAATATACTAAGTACTAGGGATTCAGGTATATAACTTAATTTTACTAATACTAAGCTAAATACAATCTATATACAGAGCCTTACTTGATATTCTAGTACTTTTACAATATTTATAGTATTTGCAAGAAAGTCTATTCTTATTTAACTCTAAAATACTATAACTGCTCCCAGGCTTACACTAGTGATTCGAAATTGTGTGAGGTGTATAAGGTTACGAAGAGACTTAATATAAGTTTATAAATAGCTAGAATATCTAAGTATTATAAATAAACTTTAATAAAAGTTTATTAGAAATTAAAGTAACTCTCAACTTTACTATCAAGCTAAAAATTAATTTATTAATAATCTAAAAACTTTCAATTATAGTTAAAAACTAGAACTACTTTCAAAGTCGGTTTATATCCCACCTTAGCTTCAACTAGCTTTTAATACTAACTTGTAAATTCAAACCTCGAACTTTGATATATACTTTAAAAGTTCTTGAAATTGAAGTAATACTAATATTAAATAATTTGAATTTAGACTTATTAATAGTCTGACTAGGTTAGAGAATTAATATATTCAAGATAATTAATATCTATAACAAGACTAACTAGCAAGAAAGCGAGAGATTAAAAATAGTTGAAAGAAGCTTGTTTTTAAAAGCTATTTTAGCTAATTCGCTTATTTTAAAGGATTTCAATACTTATTATTTTTAGTAAAACCTTTTAGTTGCTAATACTTAAGCCAGAACCCGATTAGTCAATTGGATTGAAGATAATAACCTTGAACTCTTAAATAAAGTTAAAGCTAAAACCTTCTTTTAAAGTATTAGCTTTTTAGTTTTAGATCTAATATTTACTACTTTAGAGGTAATAAGGTATATAGATAACTAGTAAGTATTAGATAGTCTAAACTCAAATTATTATCTAATCTTCTTTATAATTAAGAATTTAAGTTTTTAAAACTACTTAAATCTATTTTAATTCTTTAATACTAAGAAGATTAATTAAAACTTATTTAAAGATAAGCTAGTTAATTTAGCTAAGAAGAGTTTAGTTTTCAATTAAGACTTTTTAAAAGTTATAAAAACTAGGTTAAACTTTGATAAGTCGAGTATAATTTATTTTAAGAATATCTCTTCTAAGCTAATATAACTAATCGGGCTAGCGGCAACTAGTACGATTCTAAGAATAAAGCTTAAGTTGAAAGCTAAGTTATAGTAAACCTTTAAGCTAAAGGAATTACAGAAATTAATATTAAAAGTATAAAGAAGTGAAAATAAAAGTTAAAGTTATAATTTAATTAAAAACCTCTACTTTTCAGCTATTAAGTATACTAAACAGAGTTACTAGAATATCTTCTTAAAGATTAAAAACTTGAAGTTAATTTTCAAAGCTTTTAGTTATATTAAAAGCTATTTAAATCGAAATCTCTCTTCGATTTTAAACTAATTAACTTTCGATAGAAAAGTAGTTATTTTGAAAGCTACTTTGTTCTTAGAGCTTCTAATCTCGGCTAGTTTTACTTAAGATATTTATAAAGTTTATATTTAACTAGAGTTAACTACTAGCAAGCTGGAAAGAGTTTATTCAATGAAAATTAAAGGAAAAACTCTAGAGTTAGATAGAATTAGTTAGGAAATTATTATTAAAGCTTATTAAATTATTTCTAATTTATTTTATAAGGTTTTTAACCTACTTATTAATTTTAGCTACTATCTGACTTGCTAGCGCCAAGTAATAAAAACTATTCTCAAAAAGCCAAAAAAGTTTAACTACTTAATTCCAAAAGCTTATAAAGTAATATCGTTATTAAACTATCTTAATAAAGTTAGTGAGAGGATACTAGCGAAGAGATTAAGCTACTTAGCTAAAACTAACACTTTGTTATATAATTTACAAGTTGGAAGTCGATTAAAAAAATTTATAATCGATATAATATTATTGCTAGCAAATAAAATTAAAAGAGATTATATAAATAAGTTTAAGATATTAGTTTTATTTCTTAATATCAAAGAGGTTTTCGATTATATATCTAAGAACTAGCTACTTACTATTTTAAAAGAGTTGAAACTTCTACTTAGTCTTATAATCTAGATTAGCTACTTCTTGAAAATTAGACAGTTGAGACTAGCCTTCGATAGTTAAATTAAACCTTTTAAACCTATTAATATTAGAATTCCTTAAAGTAACTCAATTAGTTCGATTTTATTTTTAATTTATATTAGGAATTTTTTCCTAATAATTAACTACTCAATTTAGAGTTATATAGATAATATCGTATTAGCTACTAATTTAACTAGCTTTAAGAAGAATTATAAGACTTTGGAAAGAGAAGCTAATAAATTATATACTTTTAAAATAATAAATAATATCAAGTTTAATCTTAAAAAGACTAAGCTAATTTATTTCTTTTCTAAATAATCAACGACTAATCTAGTTAAATTACTAAATTAAGAAGTTATATACTTTTCTAAATTAGTAAAGTAGCTAAGAATCTAGTTTGATAATATATTAAAATATAAAAACTATATCTTAATCTAGATTAGTTAAATTAAATCAGCCTTCTTTCAAATTAGTTACTTAGTTAATATTTAGACTAGCTTATCTCTCTTTACTATATACTAGTTATATATTACTTATATTACTAGTATCTCAGATTACAGCTTCTCGATTTAATATAAAGAACAAGCTAGTTTTAATAACTAATTTCACAATCTTCAAAATCTTATATTTTAAAAGATATTAGAGATATTTAAAACTAGTCTTGCTTTGACTATAGATATTAAAGCCGCGCTAATCCTCTCTAACATTCGCTTAAATACTATTATCTACTAATATACCTTTCGATTACTTAAACTCTTAAAAAGCTATCTAATTTATAAACTTCTTTAAGAAAATTATTAGAATAGTTATTATAATAGTTACTATAATATTATAAGTTTAAACAGTAATCTGCCGGCTCTATTATAAATCAAGAAGCCTAAATCTAAGTTGAAGCTAAAACTAACTTAAACTGATCGAATTAAATTATCAATATACTTACTAGTCAATATAACTAGCTTGAAACTAATATAGTTATTTAAATTCCCTCTTTAGACTCTAGCTACTCTTTATAATATCCAGATTAGTTATTTATTAAAAGAGGACGAAGCTTTAAATTACCAAGACTTAATATTAATATAAGCTAGTAATTAGTATTTCTTTTATACTAACAAGTTCTAATTGCAAACTAAGATTAAAATAGAAGTTAGACTAACTTTTTTAGATACTAATCAAAAGCTAATCTGAGTATATAAATAGAATATTAGTTTAAATCAACTAGTTTATAATAGTGAACTAGAAGAAATCATCTAAGCTATCAAATTAGCTAGTTAGTTAGCTTGACTAGATTAAGAATATATAGTATATAATAATAATTAAACTGTTTTACTTAAACTTTAATCGCTAAACAATAACTTAGACTAAAACTAATTAATAAAGATATATAATGTTAATATTCAAATAGTTAATAAAAGTATTAATATCAATTTAGCTTAAGTTCCAAATTACTATAATATCGATAATAACAAAATAGCGGATAAGCTAGCTAAAGTAGATATAAGCGAAAAACCAAACTTTTATATAATTAACTTCGTTTATTTTAATATTAATATTAAGAGAATCAAGATTTAGAAATAGGAATTAACATTAAACTAAGCTAAATCTAGATTTAAATATATTGACTTCAAAACTAATTATATTTTAATTTACAAATTAGCTTTTAAATCTAAACTAGTAATTTCCTTTAAAACTAAAAGAACTATAACTAATACCTTTTATCAATTAAAACTAGATTATAATTATATCAAAGCTTATATATATTAACTCGGCTTAACTAGCGATAATAAATATAAATATAATAAAAAGAAGATTTCTAAATACCTCCTTATCAGCTGCTGTCTACTCGCTAATACTTACACTAAGCTTAAAGACTCTTTGAATATATACTACCTCAACTTACTCCTTTTATTAGATACTAAACTTAACATCGAAGCTACACTCGAATTCTTATAAGATACTGAAATTTACACTTGAAAATATTATTTAACTTAGTTATATAACCTTTAAATTACTTATTAATTATTTTAGATTATCAAATTAAACTACTAATTTATTATTATTAATATTTAATACCAGCTTAATATTCGATATTTAAATAGATAATACTTAATATCATCTTAATATTATATAATTAGACTAATATAGTTTAATATTTTCTTTAATATTGTAAGTTTGGATTTGAAGTTTAAATATTATTATTATTATTATTTTTCTAACTAGAGCTAGACTCTTAATATCTTTTTATTATATATAGTATTTTATATACTTAATATATTATATACACCTAGCCGCTAGCGGGTTAGCTGCTAGCTAACCTACTATAGTCTTAGATTTATACAAGTTGTTAAAATAAATAAATAAATAAAAAAAAAAAAAAAAAAAAAGCAAGTTATATTTAATATTATATTCTTAATATTATTAGTTTAAATAATTGAAATAGCTATCTAGAAGTGTTAGAAGTAGCGGTGATAGTAGTATCGACGATAATATCTTAAGTATTAAAAGGAGTATTAAAGTACTTTTAAACTTTATTAGTTTGTAAATATATACTAAAGCTAGCTATATCTTTTAATTAATAATTTTTTATTGATATTTATTATTTTTCAATGTTTTTATATTTTTTAAAGCTTTTTAATAAAAAATTCGAAATATAAAGTAAAAATCTATAAAATCGGCGGTGATAACAATATCTCAATAATACTAGATTGTATAATAAAGTTGATTACTTTATTAAATCTACTATATTATAATTAATAAAAGTATTAAAGAATCAAATCGATTTAAATGAAAATTCACGTTTTTCAATAAGTTTTCTTTTTTCTATATAAGTCTCAGAATATCTTAATAAGATTAAGAATTAAACTTTAAAGCTACAATTATATTAAAGTTTATATATATTAACTCGGCTTGACTAGCGATAATAAGTGTAAATGCAGTAAAAAGAAGACCTCTAAACACTTCTTTATTAGCTATTATCTACTTATTAATACTTATACTAAATTTAAAAACTCTTTTAATATATACTATTTTAGCTTACTTCTTTTATTAAATATCAAGCCTAGTATCGAAGCCACTCTTGAATTCCTCTGTAAGACTAAGATCTGTACTTGGAAATATCACTTAACTTAGTTATTTAACCTCTAAATTGCTTACTAATTATTTTAGATTATTAAATTAGATTATCAAATTGTTATTATTAATATTTAATACTAATTTAATATTTGATATTTAGACGGATAATATTTAATACTATCTTAATATTATATAATTAAGTTAGTTTAATTTAATATTTTCTTTAATATTATGATTTTAAATTTAGAGTATAGAAGCTATTATTATTATTTTTATTATTATTTCCTTATCTAGAGTTAGACCTTCAATATCTCTTTAATATATATAGTATTATATATATCTAAATTTTATATATATACCTAGCTGCTAGCGAGTTAGCTGCTAGCCAACTTACTATAGTCTTAAACTTATATAAGTTGTAAAAATAAAAAAAAAATAAAAAACAACTTATTGAAAAACTATTGAAAAAACGCGAGTTTTTATCTAAATCGACTTAATTTTTTAGTACTTTTATTAATTATAGTATAGTGGATTTAATAAAGTAATCGGTTTTATTATATAAACTAATATTATTAAGATATTATTATTATCACCGATTTCATAGATTTTTACTTTATATTTACAAATTTTTTATTAAAAGTATTAAAAAATTATAAAAATATTAAAAAACAATAAATATCAATAAAAAATTATTAATAAAAAGATATAGCTAGTTTTAGTATATATCTACAAACTAATAAAGTTTAAAAGTATCTTAATACCTCTTTTAGTTAAATAAAACAAAACTTAAGAATTGAAAAAATATATACTTTTATTGAAATCTATCTAATTTTTATTAATAATAATTAATTACAACTTAGTAGATTTAATAAAATTATTAGCTTTATTATATAGCCTAGTACTATCAAAATATCGTTGTTACTACTAAAAGTCGCGATTTTTACTTTATATTATAAAATTTTTATTAAAATTAAAAAATCTAAAAATATTAATAAAACAATTAAAAATTATCGAAAATTATTTAAATAAATTTTATTAAGACTTAATAAAACTTTATAAACTTAATAAAATAACTAGTATATTAGTACAATCTATAGTTCCTAAGATATTGTTATTATTACTACTTCTAATATTTCTAGATATCGATTTTAATTATCTAAACTACTAATATTAAGAATATAATATTAAATATAATTTGTTTAATTGCAAATAATTAAAAGGATTAAGAAATAAAGAAGTATCTAAAAACTAAAAGTATTTATTTAAACTTTATAAGATATATATAAGTAGTTTATTATTATTAGATCTTAGAATAAACCTTTTAATATCTATTAATTAAAACTTAGTTTCTTTCTCTTCTTTAATAATTACTATAATCTAATCAAGTTTATTAGTTATACTAAATATTAATAATATTATAAATATTACTATATTGCTAACCCTTCTTACTACCTTTTAGTTTAACTTTAATATTAACTTATCTAGTCTTTTAGATATTATAAACTTAGACTCTTTTATTAAACTTATTTCTAGAACTATTATTAAACTTAGTAGAATCCTTTTTCACTTCTTTAAATAGAATAACCTCTTTATTTCAAAAGAGATTAATAAAGTTTCTAAATCTAACTTCTACTAAGCTACTATTAATAACCTAGTTAATAAGTTAATTTTAAAAACTTAGAACTTATTAATTAAAGTTTATATAATAACTAAGTCTTATAATAAATAAACTTAAATACTAGATTTAATTAAGGTTTTCTGTAATTATATCGAATTCAGTAAAGTTAAGAAAGTTACAAATTAATTAGTGTTTTAAATTAATAACCTTGAATATACTACTTAGAAAATCGAAGTCTAAATAAAGACTAAGATTTAAATTAAACTTCTAATAACCTTTCTAATAACTCTTACTGTTTTAGTAACCTAACCTGTAAAAAATCCACTCTAGCCTTTATTTACTAATATTGTTATTACTAATATTTCTAGAATTAATATTAAATAATAGATAGTTTAGACTAAAGCTAAGTCTAAATAATAGTTTAAATTAAAGCTTATAAATCGATTTATTTTAATTTATAACACTTTATTACTCTTCTCCGCCTTTGCTATTTACAACTCGATTAATAAAGTTTTTAAAGCTAAAGAAATTAAAAACTTTATTATATTAGCTATTACTAGTATAACTAATAAAAAGAACTTTATATTAACAACTACTCCTCTTTATACTACTAACTTCTTAATCAAGAAGCTTAATATTTAGAAGGATTTAATTAACTTTAAGTTAATTTAAAAGAATAAACTTTAATTTAAAATAATATTATATAAGATTCAAAAGACAATAATACTTTTCAAGAACTTTCATTGAAAAAACGCGAATTCTTATCTAAATCGACTTGATCTTTCGATACTCTTATTAATTACAATACAGCGGATTCAATAAAGTAATCGGCTTTATTATACAATCTAGCGTCGTTGAGATATTATCGTCATTATCGATTTTACAATATTTTACTCTATATTTACAAATTTTTATTAAAAACATTTAAAAACTACAAAAACATCGAAAAAGTAACAAATATCAATAAAAATCATCAAATAAAAGATATAGCTAGCTTCAGTATACATCTACAAACTGATAAAGTCTATTTGCACCTTGGTACACCTCTTAGTACCTGAGATATCGTCGTCGATACCGTTGTTGCCACTATTCCCAGCACTTCTAGACAGTCATTCTAGCTATCTAAACTAATAATATTAAAGACAAGATATTAAACACAATTTACTTAATTGTAAATATTTAAGAGTATTAAGGATTTGAGGTATATCTAAGAGTTAAGAATACTTGTCTAAGCCTAAATATACTATATTAGGTAATATATCACTGCTAGTCTCTAAAATAGACTCTTCAACCTTAGTACAATACCCAACTTTGGATTCCTACATTTCTTCGGCCTTTACTACAATCCAGTCTAGCCTCCCGGCTATACTAGATACTATAAACATTACTATAGATATTATATTATTACTATCACTTCTAGCAACCTAGCGATTTCATCCTAATATTAACTTATCTAGCCTTTCCAATATTTTAAACTTGGACTCTTTTACAAAACTTACCTCTGATATAGCTACTAGCTTTAGTAGAATTCCACTCCGCTTTCTTAAATAAGACAACCTTTTTATTATAAACTAAACTAATAAAATCTCGAAACCTACTATTAATATAATTCTTACTAATAACCTAGCTAATAAGCTTATCTTAGAAGCTTAGAACTTATTAGTTAAAATATATACTTTTACTAACTCTTACAACAAACAAGGCTTTATTCTTAATCTAATTGAGATATTCTGAGACTATATTGAATTCGAAAAAATTAAAAAAGTTATAGACTAATTAGCCTCTCAGATTAATAACCTGGAATACACAACTTACTAAGTCGAAGCCTAAACCCAAGCTAAAGCTAAAGCTCCCGCCAAAGCTCTTGTTATACCCCCAGTGACCCCCGCTGTCCTAAAGACTCAGCCGGCGCCAAAAGTAACGAAAATCGCTTAAAATCCGGCCCAGGCTACCTTCGCCAACATCGCTGCTACCAAGGCCTCTGAGGCCTCTAAATAGATAACTGTTAAGTCTAAGGTTAAGCCTCAAGCTAAGTTTAAACCTCAGAATCAACTAATTCTAATCTGCGATATTCCAGCCTCTTTTTCAACTCTTCTTGTTCGCAACTCGATAAATAAAGCTTTTAAGGCTAAAAAAGTTAAAGGCCTAGTTGTCTTAGCTATCACTAGTATCGCTAATAAAAAGAACTTAGTCTTGATTACTATATCTCCTTATACTACTAATTTCTTAATTGAAAAGCTCGATATTTAGAAAAATCTTATTAATTTTAAGACTATTTAAAAGAACGAACCTTAGTATAAAGTAGTGTTATACAGAATCCTTATAAGCGACTTCAACACCTCTGAAAGTATAAGACTAGTTTTAGAAGAGATAAAAACCTTTAACTTCTCTTTAAACCTCAAACTAATCGGAACTCCTTATTAGCTCTCCTCGGAAGCTAATCGTGTAGCTAAGCAAGCTAAATCAGTGGTAGTCTCTTTCAAAACTAATAAGGAAGTCGAGAAGTGTATAAGGAACCAGGTTTATATTATTGGAATTTCAGTTAAAGTTGAGAAATTAATAACTATAATAAAGTCAACTCAGTATATTAAGTGCTAAGGATTCAAGTACGTAACTCAATT
Source organism: Clarireedia monteithiana (assembly GCA_026226035.1). Taxonomy (NCBI): domain Eukaryota; kingdom Fungi; phylum Ascomycota; class Leotiomycetes; order Helotiales; family Rutstroemiaceae; genus Clarireedia; species Clarireedia monteithiana. Next base: position 18,493 of record JANHAD010000355.1, read on the forward strand.
TTGCCGACGCCAAGCTAAGTGTAGTCTATACACAGAGCCTCACTCGATATCCCAATATTCTTACAGTGTTTGCAATATTCGCAAGAAAACTTATTCTTACTTAGTTCTAAAATACTATAATTACTCCTAAGCTTATACTAGCGATTCGAAATCGTGCGAGGTGTATAAGGCTACAAAGAGACTTAATATAAATTTATAAATAGCCAGGATATCCGAGTATTATAAATAAATCTCAATAAAAGTTTACTAAGAACTAAAGTAACTCTTCAACTTACTATCGATTTAAGAATTGATTTATTAATAATCCAAGAGCTCTAGATTATAGCTGAGGACCGGAATTACTTTCAGAGCTAGTCTATATCCTACCCTAACTTTAACCAGCTTCTAACGCTAACCCGCGAATTCAAACCTCGAATCTTGATATATACTTTAAAAGTTCTCAAGATTAGAGTGATACTAGTATCAGATAATTTGGATTCGGACTTATTAATAGTCCGACTTAGTCAAGGAATCAATATACTTGAGATAATCAACGTCTATAACAAGATTAGTTAGTAAGAAAGCGAGAGATTTAAAATAATTGAAAGAAGCTTGTTTCTAAGAGCTATTTCAACTAATTCGCTTATTCTAGAGGATTTCAATACTTATCACTCTTAGTAGAACCCTACAGCCGCCAATACTTAAGCCGGAACCCGATTAGTCAGCTAGATTAAAGATAATAACCTTAAACTTTTAAATAAAGTTAAGGCTAAAACTTTCTTTCGAGGCTCTAGCTCGTTAGTCTTAAATCTAACACTTGCTACTTTAAGAGTAGCGAGGTGTATAGATAACTAGTAAGTACTAGATAGCCTAGGCTCAAACTATCATCCGATCTTCTTTACAATCAAGAATCTAAAGTTAAATCAAAGCTATTCAAACCTACTTTAATTCTTTGATACTAAGAAGGCTGATTAGGACTTATTTAAAGACAGGCTAATTGATTTGACTAAGAAGAGCCTAGTACTCAATCAGGACCCCTCAGAAGTTATAAGAACCAGTTTAAACTTTGAAATATCAAGTGTGATATTTTTCGAGAATATCTCCTTCGAGCTAACACAACTAATTGGACTAGCGGCGACTAGTACGATTCCGAGAATGAAGCCTAAACTTAGAGCCAAGCTCTGGTAGACCCCCGAATTTAAGGAGCTACACAAAGTAATACTAAGAGAATAAAGAAATCAAAGTTAAAGTTATAATTTAATTAGAAACTTATATTTCTCGGCTATTAAGTATACTAAGCGAAGTTATTAGAATACCTTCTTGAAGACCAAAGACCCGAAGTCAATTTTCAAAGCTTTTAGCTATACTAAAAGCTACTCGAGTCGTCAATTACCCTCGATTTTAAACCAGTCAACTTTCGATGGAAAAGTGGCTATTTTGAGAGCTACCCTGTTCCCAGAGCCCCCAATTTCGACTAGTCCTACCTGGGATACTTATAAAGTCGATACCTGGCCAGAACTAGCCGCTAGCGAGCTGGAAAGAGCTTGTTCAACGAAAATCAAAGGAAAAACTCTGGGGCCGAACAGAATTAGCTAGGAAATCATTACTAAAGCTTATCAAGCTATTCCTAACTTATTTTATAAGGTCTTTAGCCTCCTTATTAATTTCGGCTACCACCCAACTTGCTGGCGCCAAGTAACAAGAGCTATTCTCAAAAAGCTAAAAAAGCTTGACTACTTAGTCTCGAAGGCTTATAGGGTAATAGTACTGCTAAACTACTTTGGCAAGGTTAGTGAGAGGATATTAGCGAAGAGGTTAGGCTATTTAGCTGAGACTAGCACCTTACTACACAACTCTTAAATTGGAAGTAAGTTGAAAAAGTCTGCAATCAATACAGTACTGTTATTAGCGAATAAAATCGAGGGAGATTATATAAACAAGCTTAAGACTTCAGTCTTATTTCTCGATATCAAAGGGGCCTTCGATCACGTGTCTAAGAACCGGCTACTCGCTGTTTTAAAAGAGTTAAAACTTCCACTTAGTCTTATAACCTGGGTTAGCTACTTCCTGGAAGCCCGGCAACTGAGACTAGCGTTCGACAACCAAATTGAGTCTTTTAAACCTATCAATACCGGAATTCCCCAGGGTAGCCCGATTAGTCCGATTTTATTCTTGATTTATATTAGGA
>JANHAD010000356.1:7628-20638 GCA_026226035.1 Clarireedia monteithiana
TTATATTATTATTTCTTTAAAAGTTTTTTATATTATTATTTATTTAATCTAATTAGAATATTAATATAAATTTTAAATAATATTATTAAAAGATAAATTCTTTATAAACTTTTAATATTATTTTTTTCTTTTTATATTATTATTTCTTTAAAAGTTTTTTATATTATTATTTATTTAATCTAATTAAAATATTAATATAAATTTTAAATAATATTATTAAAATAAAAAAAAAGTTATTTAAAAAAACTATTTTAAATTTATTATTAAATTTTATATTTTAAATATTATATTAATTATTATAATAAAGAAATTAAAATAAATAAAAATTTAATTTATTATATTAATAAATTAAATAGAAAAGTAATTAGTATTTTAATTAATTATTAAATATAATATAATTTATATATTATAATTATTATTTTTATATTAATTTTTTTTTATTTTATATTAATATAATTTAATTTTAATTATATTTAATTATATATTATTTAAGATTTTATATTTAATTAATAAACTTTTAAATAATAAATAACTAATTATTTATTTATAAAAAAAATTTATTTTTATTTAATTTATTTAATATAAATAGTAATTTTTTAATAATAATATTAAATAATTATATATATTAAATTAATTAAAAAGTTTAACTTTATAATATTATAAAAAACTATATATTTAAAATAATATTATTTTTAAATAAATAATTAATAAAAATACTAATTTCTTAATTAATTTAATTAAATATTAATAAGTTTAAAATATATATATTTATTTTATTTAATTTAAAAGTTAATTTTTTAAACTTTTTTATTAATAATTTAAGTTTTTTATAAATATTACTAATAAAACTAATTTTAAAAATAAATATTAGAATTTAATTAAAAAGTTTAATAATAATTATTATATATAATTATTTATAAATTATTTTAAAAATATTAATTATAAAGTTAATATTAAAATTCTTTAATATTTTAATATTATAATAATATACTATATAAAAAGATTATATTATTCTTAAAATTAACAATTAGAGAGTTAAAAAGGTTAAAAAGCTTTAAAAGTTTATATATATATAGAGGCTATTTAGATTATATACTTATAATATATATATACTAAATATATTCAGAGTAGTATCTTAAAATATTAGATAATAAAGTAAGTATAATATATATAAATTATTGATATTTATAATTTAAATATTTAGATTATTATATTACTTTCTCTTTTTAAAAAAGTTCACTTTTAAATATCTTAATTTTATTAATTTTAATTAAGAAAGTTATTAAATGAATATAAGAATATTAGTTAAATATAAAAAAGTTAAATAAATATAAAAAAAAAATAAATTAATATTTCTTATAAATCTATTATTAATTATATATCTAGTTATTTAAAGAATTACTATCTTTATATTAGAGTTATTAGATAATTATTCTTAAAATATTTATAATTATCTTTATTTATTTAATATAAATATAGTTATTCTAAGAATTATATTAAAAAGTTAAATAAAGTAAAATTTTCTAAATAGAATATATTAAATAAATATAAAGTTATTTTAAAGTTAGATATTTTATATTATATTAAATTAGTATTATAATTTAATTATTATATATAATATTCTAAAGAATAGTATTATTTATAATAAATAAAAATTTTCTTTACTTTGTATTTCTTTTTATTAATTATATTAATTAGTAGTAAGAGTTTATTAATTTAATTAGAAAGTAAATTATCTGATATTTTTTTTAGTTTATTAGTAGAAAATATAAAATATATTTTTATTATCTTAAATAGTTTAAACTTAAAAAAATAATTAATTTTCTTAAGAATCTTGAAATATCTATTTATTAGAAAATCAAACTTTTTAGAAGAATATTAAATAAATAAATATTTTATATTTAATTAGATATAGTTATTAATATTGAAATTAACTAAATAATATAATATATTTATAGTTTAAATTATATATTCTTATATTTTCTTAATTATTTTATAAATATATTATAATATTTTAAAGTTGTAATAAATATATATATAAGTATTATTAATATTGAAATTATTTATTAGAAGTTTTAATTTAACTTTATTTTATATTTAAGTATATTATAGTTTTCAATTATATAGTATTTCAAATAGATTTAAATTGCTAAAAAAAATATATAATAAAATCAACTAAATATAATCTATTATTAAAAGGAATTTAGATTAATTATCTTAATAATAGTTAATAAAAAATCAAAGTCTCTTTTATAAATATTAATTATAAATCTTAGTTTGATTATTAGTTTATAAGTAATTTATAATTAAAAATTTAATTTAAGTTTTTAAAATATTATTAAACTTTTTTTAGAAAGTAAATATAAACTAAGTTTTATAATTAGAAAATATTATTATAAATAAGCTATAATATTAGTAGATATATTAGAAATATAATTAAATTTATTTTTAAATATTAACTATTTTATAATATAAAATAGTAATTATTTATTTATTAAAATAATTAATAATAATTAAAATATTATTAAATTTATATTTATTTTTATTGAAATTATAATAATCTATTATAATATATTTCTAAATATAAATAAAGATTAGTAGAGAATAAAATAATTCTAATATTTTATTTTAGAGAATTAAATTTTTATAATAAATATAGTAATTATAGATATAAATATATATTAAAGTAGCTAATCTATATTAGTAATAAAGTTTAGTAAATAGAAGAATAGTTTTTTTAATATTAAAATATATTATTAATATCGAATTATATACTTTGTAAATAAATAATATATAAAGATTCTAGATATTAAAAATAATAAAATAGTTATTATATAAAATCAAGTTATTTTCAAAAGTTAAATATAAGTTATTATAAATAGCTTAGACTTTTAAGTTTTATAAGTTTTTTAAATTATAATTAGCTTTAAAAAAATAGTTTATAAAAAGAGTCGAAAAGAAAAAAGAATTATTAGTATTAAGAAAAATAATATTAATTAATAAAATCGAGAGTTTACTAAGAATTTTCTAATCAATTTAATTATTATATAATAATTATTATAATCTATTTTACTTTTTTTATTTATTTTATAAAGATAGTTTATTAATTTTATAAGTTAATATATTTATAAGAAAATTATCTTTATTAGAATAATATATAATTAAAAAATTATAATTAATAAATTATTTAGTTTATTAAGTTTAATATATATTTAAAGACTTAGTAGTTATAAAGTATTTTAAAGCTTTATAGTTAGTATAAATATAGATTTAATAAAAAGTTGATATAAATTTAACTTACTAGTTACTAAATAATTTAATAATTATAAGTATTTCTTTATTATATATTTTATAATTCAGTTTAACTAATTATATTATTTTTAAGAAGAATATTATAAGAAACTAGTTATTATTATATTTTTATAAAAATATATTTATTATAATACTATTAGATATATTTATTTCTAGTATATAAAGAAAAGAATAGTTATAATATTAAAAAAGTAATATACTTATTAGTATTTATTTAAGTATATTAAAAACTAGTTAACAATCTTTATTAAAATAGAAAGAAATATTAGCTTTAGTTAATTTAACTAAAAGTTTAATAATAATATTAAAATTATAAATAAAATACTTATAAAAATTATAAAATCTAAGAAATAATTATATATCTTTTATTATTATCAAATAGGTTTATTATTATATTATAGTAACTTTCTTAAAATTTACTTTTATATTATTAATTAAGATAATAAATTCTAAATATTTAATATAAATAATATTAAATTTATATTTCTTGAAATTAGTTTATAATCTAGTATTTTAGAGATACTATAAAACTAGTTTAATATAAACTTAATATTTAAATATATTCTTAAAGTAAATTAGAATATTATTAAGATATATAATATAAAAAATATCTAAATAATTAAAGAGAATATTATTTATATATTACTAATAAGTTACAAAGCTATTAGTTAATTTAAAAAGTATAACTTTATATTTATAAGTATTATAGTAAGTATAAAATATAGTATACTCTTTTAAAACTAAGTCTATTCGAATATAATAAAATATTTATCTAATATTTAATTTAGTAAAAATTTTTATATAAAAGATTTAAATAAAAATTTTATTAATAAAAAAAAGAAAGTAGTAATCTTTATAAATAAAAAAATTAAATATCTAGAAGTTAATATAAAAATATAGTAATTTATTTAATTTTTTTATAAAGAAGATTGAAATAGTAAAAAAAGTTTAACTAAATTTAATAAATCTTTTAATTAGATTCTTAGTAAAATATTTTTTAATAGTTTCTAGTTCTTTAATTAATATTTTATATAATAAATTATAATAAAGTTTATCTTTTATATTTTCTTTAAAAATAATCTTATAATTATAAAGTTAATAAAATAATAAAGTATTTAATTTAGATTTAAAGAATATAATTAAGAATTCTAAATATTTATTAGAAATTAGAGATTTAATATTAATTTTAAATAAAGAAGTTAAAATAGTTTACTAAAAATAAAAGATAGAATAAAATTATTTAAATAATAAAAAAATAATTTCCTTATTATTCTTATTAATTTATTATTTTTTAAGTAATCAGTTAATCTTATAAATTAAAGTAGTATTAAGTTTATATTAATTATTATAATTACAGAATATATAAAGTATAGCTTTTAAGATTATATATAAATTTATTAATTATTTTAAATAACTAGTTTAAAGTCTTTAAAAAAGTTTAGAATATTTAATAGTATTAGTAAATTATATTATTAATTCTCGTTTAAAATATATCTCTATTATTTTAAATATATAAACTTAGTTTTATATAAATATCTTATAAAGTTTAAAAGACTATAATATAGTAATAATAGAATTTAGTTCTATTTATAAATTTATTAAATAAAGTAGAATTTCTTCTACTTTTATATATTATAATATTACTAATATTTTCGTTGTTAAAGTAGTTAAATAAATATTAATTTATTATCTCTAATACTTATTTAATTTATAATCTTACTAATTAGTATTCTTTTAATATTCGAAGTTAATCTTATAAGAATTAAGATTAGTATAAATATATATTATAAATTAAAAGTAAGTATAATTAGAAAGTAAGCTTATAAACTAATATAATTTATATTAATTATAGTTAAAAAGAATTTAATTTTCAAAAAGCTATTTTCTTTTAAAAATTAAAAAGTATATAAAATAAATAATTAAAAAAGAAGTATAAGTTTATAGTTAACTATCAATTAATAAATTTAAAAAAATATAATAAAAGATTTCTTAACTTTATTTATTATTATAATTTTTAATTAGTAAAAGAGTTTTTAATTTTTTTATTATAACTTTCTAAATCGAGTTAAATATTTTAAAGAATATAATATTAATAAAAACAAAGCTATTTACTTTAAAGTTAATAAGAATTTTAGTTTAAAATAAATATTGATTTCTTAATAATATATAAAGAAATATTATATACTTTCTTTTAAATAGTTTTATTAAATCTAAGTATTTTATATCTTTTATTCTACTTAGTAAAAAATCTTTTATTAAGTATAATCTTTTATTTAATTATTAATAATATAAATAGTAATAATAACTTTAGTTTTATACTTATCTTTTTATTTTTATTTATTTAATATATTAAAGTATTTTTCTTTTTATTTAAAAAAGTTAATATCGATAATATTAATATAATAAGAAATATTATTATAAAAATAATTAGTAGTACTTTTAAATAAAAGATTATTTTAAACTCTAATTTAAAGAATAGAAATTTAATTTCTTAATATAAAGTAAAAGAATATTTTTATAAAAATAAAATTAGCTAATCTTAGTAAAAGTATATAAATAAAGTTAATTCTATAATTTAAAAGAAAATAATTAATTTAATTAATAATAACTTCTTAGTTAGATTTAATTAGAGTTTTAGTAAAATAATATAAAAAAGTAAATATTATAATATAAATAAGTTTTAGTAATTTTAATAACTTTTTAATATTATTTATTTATTTTATAAAATTAAAATATTAAACTAATTCTTTTAAAATAATAGTTTAATATCAGATATTTTTAATTTGATTCTAATAATATTTAGTAAATTTATAAAATAAATCTTTATAAATTATCTATTTAAAAACTAAACTAATCAATATTAGAATATAAAGTTATTAATAAAACTTTTTAAATAAAAATAAAGAATTTAAAATTATTATATATAATATTTAATATTTGATTTTAGTTTAGATAACTTCGAAGTTATTATAAAATAAGATATATAACTTTTCAACTAACTATTTAATAAATAAAAAAGATTCTTATAAGAATAATCTTTTTAGATAATTTAAAGTAGTATTTTTAATTTAATTACTTATATATTTATAAACTTAGTATTTATTAAAATAAGTATATATAACTAGTTAATCGAGAATTATATATTTCTAAAAAAATAAAAGAATATTAAAATTATTATTAAGTTTATTAATAAGATTAATAATTTAAAAGAAATATTCTAAATATTAATTAAAAAAAGAAAGTTTATAAATAAATTAGATATATAAAAGTAATTTAATTAGTTTAATAGCTTTTTTATTAAATAAATTGAAAATAATATTTACTTTAATAGATAATTTTCTAGATTAGAAAATAAAAATCTAGTATTCGATTATAAAGATTAGTTAGTTTTATAATTATTATTTTTATAAAAAGAAGATTAAATAAAAGATAATAGTAATATTAAAAATAATATTAGAAGAAATTTAAATAGAAATTAGTTTAGTAAATTATATTTATTATAATCTTAACTACTTTTATAATTTAATAATTAATTTAGTTAATATTATAATATTATTATTTGAAAAAACTAATAAAGATCTTTAATCTTCTAATTAAAAAAATTAGAAATCTATTTTTTTTTTTTTCTTTTTTCTTCTACTTTCTATATTAATATAGAAATTTATAAAAATATTATTTGTAAATTTATTTTCTAAATTATTATTATAATTTTTAAACTAGTTAAAAAAAGTTTTCTTAATAAAAAAGATTATATTGAATATAAAAGATTATTATTAAAAAGTTTTAATATTTTTCTTAAATATAGTAAATTTAATATTCTTAGAAAAAAATATATTAGTAGAAGATTAATTAAAAAAAATAATAATAAAAGTAAATAAAAATAAAAATAAATAAAATAAAAATAAATAAAAATATAAATATTTTTATTACTTTTTAATAAAATAAACTTTCTTTTTATAACTTAGTAGTTTCTTAAATAAAAAAGATATTAATAAAATATTATTTAGATAACTATTAGTTAGTTAGAGAAATTAAAATAAATTATTAATAATATAATAATATACTATATAAAAAGATTATATTATTTTTAGAATTAATAATTAAAAAGTTAAAAAAATTAAAAGATTTTAAAAGTTTATATATATATAAAGACTATCTAGATTATATACTTATAGTATATATATATTAGATATATTTAAAATAGTATCTTGAAATATTAAGTAATAAAATAAATATAATATATATAAATTACTGATATTTATAACTTGAATATCTAGATTATTATAAATATAAATAATATTAGTATTATAATATTTAAATAAATAAAATAAATTTTAATTAAAATAGTTATTATTATAATTATATATTATAAATAAATAGTTATTTATATTAAAAATTAATAAATATTTTAAAACTAATTTAATATTTTTATTATTATATAATTTATATATATAAATTAATTAACTTTATTTATAAATATATTATATTATTTTTTCTTTATTTAAAAAACTATCTTATTAATTTAATTAAATAAATTTAATAAAGATTTCTTTATTTTATTAAATTAAATTTAAACTTTATATTATATTATAAATAAAATTAAATATAATATATATAAGAATATAATAAAGAATATTATAAAAGAAGATAATATATTATTAAAAATATAAATAAAAGTTATTATATATATTAAATAATAAGAAGTAAATTAAATAAAAAATAATATTTAAAGAAAAACTTTTTTTTAAATAAATTAAAAAATATAAAATATTTAAATTCAATTAAATTAATAAAAGGAAATTATATAATAATATTATATAAACTAGTAAAAAATAATATTTTTTATTAAACTAAGATTTTTATTAACTTTAAAGTAAATAGTTTTATATTAATTAATATTTCTTTTTTATAATAATTTTTTTATAATTTTAAATTAATAATTAAATATTTGAAAATATTTTTAAAAATTAAAAAATATAATAATTAGAATAGATTATTAATTATTTATTATATTTTAATTAATTTTATAATTAATAAATATATTTAATCTTTTATTTTCTTTTTAATTATTTATTTAAATATATATATAATAATATTAAAATATAAATAATTTATTAAAAATCGAATATTAATTAATTATATTTAAATATATTTTATTTAATTTAAAAACTTATTAATATTTTAAATATATATAAGATTATATAATATTAAAGTTTATTTAAATAAATATAAAATAATTAATAGAATTTATTAAATTAATATATTATATTATAATTATAAATTTAAATTAAAAAACTAAATATTATTAAATTACTAATAATAATTATTTATTATTAATATAATTATTATTTAAAAAAATATATAAATATAATAAATAAATATTGATTTATTATATATTTAATATTTTATATTTAAATAATTTTATTTAATATTTTAAATAAATATTCGATTTTCTTTATTATAAATAAGTTTATAATATTTAAAAATAGTATAATTTATAATATTTAAATTAAAGAGTTAATAAATTATATAAAGAAAAAGTTAAAATTTAATAAATTTATAATTAATAAAGTTAAATTTAAAAGATTTTTAAAATCTTTTTAAATTTTTTCTTTATAATATAAGTTAAATATTATAAAAATATATATAATTTTTATTATAATAATAACTTATATTTATAAAAGAAATAATAATAATAAACTTTTTATAATTATTTTATATAAAGTTACTAATTTAATTAACTAATATAAAAATTAATAAACTTTTAAATAAAATTTAATTATATTAATTATATAATTACTAATCTTAATTAATTATTTTACTATTATATATTCTTTTATAAATATTAATATTATTAAATTATTTATATTAACTAAATATATAATATATATATATATATTCTTAAAATCTAAATTTAATATTTTTCTATATTATTATTTATATAATTATAAAATCTAATTAAAAAATAATAAAAAAAAAATTTTAAATATAATTTTCTTTATAAAATATTATTAAAAAAATTAAAAGTAGTTAAAAAATATATTATAAATAATTTATTAAAAAATTTTATTAAATTAAATTAAATATTTTTTATAACTTTTATATTATTTATAAGAAAGTTTAATAGTTTTTTTTATTTATATATTGATTTTTAAATATTTAATACTTTTATTTAAAAAGATTAATATTTTTTATTTTTAATTAATAAAATTTTAATTAAATTATTAAAAATAAAAATATTTATAAAATTAAATATTTATTAAATATTTTATTATATTTATATAAACTTAATTTTTAAAAAATATATTATTAATATATTTAGATTCAGATATATATAAAATAATATTATATAATAAATAAAAGTTATATATAATACTTAGAATTATATATAATATATAAATTTAATATTAATTATATAAATTATTTTAATTTTTCTAGTTATAAGATTATATTATAATTTTTATATTTTTTATATATAAAGTAATAACTATTTATAATTAATTATAAAAATTAATATCTATTATATATATATATATATTTAAACTATATTTATTATAATTTTAAATTAAAATAGTTAAAATCTCTTTTAATTATAAATTCTAGTTAAAGTAATTAGAGTTATTATTTGAAATTATATATAAATTAGTATTTATATACTAATAATTTTTTTTCTTTTTATTTAAAACAAACTTTAATTAATAATTTATAATTATTAAATAATTTATAATTATTAAATAATTTATAATAATTATCTAATAAAAATAAAAACTATTATATTAATATTAAACTATTAAAATAAATATAAATAACTAGTTAAATTTTTTATTATATAATAATTTTAAAAATATTAATTAGTTCTATTATCTATAAATTTATTTTATTTACTATTATTAATATTATTATTATTAACTTTATTATTATTATTTCGAAAATATTATTTTTAAATTATTTTCTTTTTAATATAAAAAAATAATAACTTTAAAAGTTTATTTATAATAATTTATAATAAATAATCTTAGTTTTATTAAAATAAAATATAGTTTTTATATAAAATTATATTTAATTTATATAACTTTTTTTAATATATTCTTTATATATAAATATTATATTTATTTAAAATAGAAATACTTTTATCTTTAATAATTATAATAAATATTATAAATAAAACTTTATATTTTTTCTAATTTATATTTAGTTTATTAAATATTAAAATAGTATTTATAATAATTATAAGTAGTAAGATTATAATATTTATTATTATATAATTATTAAAATTTTATCTAATAGTTTATTAAATAATTATAATAATAAAAATAGTAAATATAATAAAAGTAATTTAAATAAAACTTTAATTAAATTTAAATTAATAAATAAAATAACTATTAATTTAATTATCTTTATAATTAATATTTTTTATAAAAATCTAATTATCTTTTAATTTTATAATATATATAAAACTTTCTTTTATTTATAAGTATATTCTTAATATAATTTTCTATTCTTTTAACTTATTATAAATATATATATAATTATTAAATAGTATTTAAACTTGATTTTAACTTTTATATAATATTTAAAATAAATAGTAAATTCTTATTTTATAAAACTAAAAAGTTTTTTTTATTTAATTTTTATAAATTTCTTCTTTATTTAATAACTAGATAAATAATTATAATAAAAATAATATAAAGAAAATTCAAATAACTATATTATATTCTTAGTAAATAAAATTAAAGATAAATAAAAGTAATAATAAAATAATAATTTATCTTTTCTTAATATTACTTTTATTTATATATAATCTATTTTTTTATTTAAATAATAAATTTATTTATATTAATTATTTTTTCTAATATTTTATTTATTATCTTTTTTATTATTATATTAATTAGATTATTATTATCTTTAATCTAATAAATCTTTATAAACTTTTTTTTTTTATAAAATTATTATAAAGTTATAATATTAATTATCAACTATTTCTTTTTTATTATTTTAAGTTTAATAAAACAATTATATAAAAAATATAAATTTATATAAATAATTATTAATAATATTCGAAGTTTTAACTATTTAATAATTATTTAGATTATTCAGTTAATTATAATTATTAAATTAATACTAATAATTATTTTATAGATTTTAAATACTAATATACTTTATATTATATATTTACTCTTTATATTATTTTAGTAGATTAAATTACTTTTAATTTTAAATATATTATTTGAATTTTTATTTAAATACTTGTTTATTAAAAAGATTTTATATTTAAATTATAAACTAAAATCTTTATTATTAATAAACAATCTATTTATAAATATAAATAATTTTACTATTTATAAATTAAAAAGAATATAATAGATTCTTTTATTTAAATTTTTTATTTACTACTTTAATTATTTATTTAAAATTTTAATTTTTTTATTTAAAAGATTTTAATATTATATTATAATTAATAAATTAAAGTTTATTTCTAACTAATAAATACTTAAAAAATATACTTTTTATATATATTATTTATAATATTTAATAAAATGATTTTTAGATTTAAAGTTTATAAGTTTAATTTTTTCTTTTTATCTCTTTTATATAAAGATAAAATTTTTATTTTCTAATTATAGTTTATAATTATTGAAGATTAAAAATATTTTATTTATAAATAATTTAATAAGTTTTACTTAGAAATTTATTTATTTTAATTTTTTTTTTCTTTTTATTTAAACTTTTTATTTTCTAAGATTAGAGTATTATTTATTTATATTATTATTATTATAAATACTTTAAAATCTTTAAAAATTAAAAAACAAAGATTATATAAAAAAAATTTTATATTCAATTTATTTTTATAGTAATTATAATATATAATTTATTAATAAGTTTTTGATTTTAGAATCTTATATAAAAGTTTATAAATAATTATAATTATATTTAAAAAATAATTTATTTAAATCTTTTTAAATAGTTATATTAAAATTAATCGATTTAAAAAAAAGATTAATTATATATATATTTAAGTAATATTTTAAAAAACTAATTCGATTTTTTTTATTTAAAAAAAGAAAGTAAATATTAGAATAATTCTTTAATTTATATATTATATAATTAATAATTATATTAATATACTCTTTTTACTAAAATTATTATATATTTAAATTATTAATTTTATTTTCTTATATAAAATTATTATTATTTTATTTTTTATTTTATTAATTAAATAAAAGTTAAATATTTATTTTATATAAATTATAAGATTATATTAAATAAATTCGAAGATTTTTTATATAATTAGATTATTAATTTCTTTTTATTATATAATTTAAAATAAAAGTCTTTTTACTATAATTATATTTTATATATAAAGTTTAATTATAAGTTCTAAATTATTCTACTTCTTTTTAGTAATAAATATTTTAGCTTTTTTAAATAAAATAATAATTTAAAAAATTAGTTATTTTATTAAATATATCTTTTTTATTTATATTTTTATTTTATTTTCTAAGCTTTTTTCTTTTTAATTTATTATATAAAACTTGATTTTCTATATTTCTTTAAAATTAAATAGCTTTATAATTATTATTTAAAAGTTTATTAATTTTAATAAAAGTTTAATAATATAAGTTTCTTTATTTATTATTAAAAATTTAAATAAACTTATTTAATTTTTCTTTTCTTTTTAAACTTTTATATTTAATTAT
>JANHAD010000357.1:0-20629 GCA_026226035.1 Clarireedia monteithiana
ATATATTTAAAATAATTAATATTTATAATAAAATTAATTAATTAGAAAGTAAAAAGTTTAAAATAATTAGAAGAAGTTTATTTTTAAAAATTATTTTAATTAATTTATTATTTTAAAAGATTTTAATATTTATTACTTTTAATAAATCTTTTTAATAATTAATATTTAAATTAAAATTTAATTATTTAATTAAATTAAAAAAAACTTTAAACTTTTAAATAAAATTAAAATTAAAACTTTCTTTTAAAAATTTAATTTATTAGTTTTAAATTTAATATTTACTATTTTAAAAGTAATTAAATTTATAAATAATTAATAAATATTAATTAATTTAATTTAAAAAAAACTTAGTTTTTAATTAAGAAATTTTTAGAAATTATAAAAATTAAATTAAAGTTTAAAATATTAATTATAATTTATTTTAAGAATATTTTTTTAAATTAATATAATTTAAAAGATAAAATTTAAATTATAAATTAAATTTTAATAAACTTTTAAATTAAAAGAATTATAAAAATTAATATTAAGAATTTAAAGAAATAAAAGTTAAAATCAAAGTTATAATTTAATTAAAAACTTTTACTTTTTAATTATAAAATATATTAAATAAAGTTATTAAAATACTTTCTTAAAAATTTAAAATTTGAAATTAAATTTTAAAACTTTTAATTATATTAAAAGTTATTTAAATTAAAATCTTTTTTTCAATTTTAAATTAATTAACTTTTAATAAAAAAATAATTATTTTAAAAACTATTTTATTCTTTAAACTTTTAATTTTAATTAATTATTAATAAGTTAGAAAAAGTTTATTTAATAAAAATTAAAAGAAAAACTTTGAAGTTAAATAGAATTAATTAAGAAATTATTATTAAAACTTATTAAATTATTTTTAATTTATTTTATAAAGCTTTTAATTTATTTATTAATTTTAATTATTATCTAACTTATTAATATTAAATAATAAAAGTTATTTTTAAAAAATTAAAAAAGTTTAATTATTTAATTTTTAAAGTTTATAAAATAATAATATTATTAAATTATTTTAAGAAAATTAATAAAAGAATATTAATAAAAAGATTAAATTATTTAATTAAAATTAATAATCTATTATATAATTTATAAATTAAAAGTTAATTAAAAATTTATAGTTGATATAATATTATTATTAATAAATAAAATTAAAGAAAATTATATAAATAAATTGAAAATATTAATTTTATTTTTTATATTAAAAAAACTTTTAATTATATATTGAAAATTAAATATTTATTATTTTAAAAAAGTTAAAATTTTTATTTAATTTTATAATTTAAATTAATTACTTTTTAAAAACTAAATAATTAAAACTAGTTTTTAATAATTAAATTAAATTTTTTAAATTTATTAGTATTAAAATCTTTTAAAATAATTTAATTAATTTAATTTTACTTTTAATTTATATTAAAAATCTCTTTTTAATTATTAACTATTTAATCTAATTTTATATAAATAATATTATATTAATAATTAGTTTAATTAGTTTAAAAAAGAATTATAAGATTTTGAAAAAAATTAATAAATTATATACTTTTAAAATAATAAATAGTATTAAATTTAATTTTAAAAAAATTAATTTAATTTACTTCTTTTTTAAATATTTAATAACTAATTTAAATAAATTAAATTTCTAAAATAAATCTAAAAAGAAATATTATATATAATAATTATTTAAAAATAAATAATTAAACTTTTAAATTTTATTTTCTTATATATATAATTATTTTAATAAATTAATATTTAAAATTAATATTTTTATAAATTTAATTATTTATATATTATAATTTTTTATAAATTTTTTAAATTATATTAAATTAAAGTAAATATAAATTTAATTTAAAAGTTAAAGAAAATTTATTATTTTATAAAAATTATTTTATAATTTTAAATATTAAGAATTTAAAAACTTTTTTTATTTATAAAATATATAATTTTATTATTATTATTTATTTTAATATTAAGAAAATATATTTACTTTTTAAAGAATATTATTAAAGTTTAATTTTAAAAAAAATATTTAAATTATTTTATTTATTATTAATTTCAATATATATATAAGAATATATTATAAAATTATTATTATTTAAAATTAAATTAAATTTTATATTTTTTATATTTTTTAATATTATAATTTATTAATTATAATACTATTTAATTAAAATTTATAATTTATTTTATTATTTTATATAAAGTTTAATAATATTTTTAAAATATAAGATAAATTATTTATAATTAATTATTTTTAAACTAATAATTAAATAAAAGTTTATAATTAATATTTATAAAAATAATTAAATTTTTTATTAATTATTATTAAAATAATTAATTAGAACTTTTATTAATAATAAATTATATATAATTTATATTACTTTATTTCTTTTTAAATAATTTACTTCTTTTTAAAATATTTTATAAATATATTTTTAAAACTATTTAAAATTAAAAAAGTAAATTATTTATTAATTAATAATTTTAATATTTAAAATATTTATATATATATTTATTATAATTATAAAGTTTTAAAATATATATATTTTATTATTCTAATTATTTAAAAGTATATAATAAAGAAAGTTAATAAATATTATTAATTAAATATATAATATTTATTAATTTAATATTTATTAATTTAATATTTATTAATTTAATATTTATTTAAAAAGTTAAATTATTTAATTAAAAGTTATTTTAAAATTCTAAAAAAAATTAAATATTTATATTATTTAAATCTATTTAATATAATAAAAATATATAATATATTTTTAATTAATAAATTTTAAAAAGTTTTTAATAATTTATTATTAAATTAATATAATAAACTTTTATTATTTATTAATATTATTAATATAAATAAATATAAAGTAAAAAAATATTAATTTAATATAATATTAAATATTAGATTTTAAAACTTTATTAACTTTATTTTAAAACTTCTATTAAATTAATTTAAAAATATTTAAACTTTTAATATTACTTTTTAAATAATTATAATTATAAAAATTTAAAAAAGAAGATTATAATTATATTAAAAGAGATTATTTTTAAACTTTATAATTTTAAAAATATAATTATATTTATTTATTAAAAACTATTTAATAATTAATTATATTTATTTAAATTTTAAAAATATAAAATTAATTAATTGAAATATTTAAAAATAATTTTTTTTAAAAAAAAGAAATAATATAATAATTTAAATTAAATTATTATAATAAATATTTGAAAGTTTAATATATATATATATATATATATATATTTAATTATATAATTTATTTAATTATATATAATTTTTTAAAATCTTTTAAATTTTCTTAACTTTTTAATTATAAATTTTAAAATTATTTAATATTTTTATTAGTAATTTTATTATATTTTATATTTAATTAATATTTTTATATTTATTTATTAACTTTATTAATTAAAATTAATAAGCTTGAAATACTTAAAAGTAAACTTTCTTAAAAAAGAAGATAATATAATAATTTAAATATTTTAAACTACTAATATTAATAATCTATATATATTATATTTACTTGATCATCTAATACTTCAAGATACTACTCTGAGTATATCTAGCGTACACGTACTTCAAGCACGTGACTCATGCGACTACTATATGTATATAAGCTTTTAAAGCCTTTCAACTCTTTTAATTCTTTAGTTGTTGATTCTAAGAATGATATAATCTTTATCTACAGTGTATCGTTATATAAAGAGAGTAAATTTATTACTAATCTCGTTTAAAATAAATGCGAACTCAAAAAAAACCCGACCGAGTATACGGAGAAAAGGTAATGTAAACGAATGCGATATAATATAACCTGAAGGCTTGTTATATAGACATTGTTGCTGAGCACAGCAATACGGCACAGAAAACCAGGCAAGATCAATCCTGGTAAGTATCCTGGTAGGTGACCTTGTTTCCCTAATCTTACATCATACGCACTGATAGAACCAACGGTGGGGGGACACAACGTGATAAGGCCTCTGAATGGTTCGTGACCCACATAGTGTCACTGCTGTATATCCCCATGTATATTTCTCACATATTGGGATGGGTCCTCTACGTAAACAACCGGAGATACTGATTATTCTCCTCCATGAACGATGAATGAGACCCGCAGTACTCATACGAGTTTACATGACGTAGGGCACAGCGGATTTTTACATACTGAGAGCTCATCTCGTCGTTTGTTTCAGCTATATGTGGTACAAGAATTATGGACTTGGACCCTATATTTTGGGTCCGATCACTCTATTCGGTAAGATACGCCATGCTGATGATTTGTTTACAATACTGATTGGGCTCTATTTAAGCAGAGATCATTGCTACTCTAACTACCTTGAAGCCTTCTAGGACCAATCACACTTCTGTCATGAGGTTTTGGTCCCACGTTCCACACTAGGGGACCTTGAGAAAATCCCAAGACACGTGGAAACAATAGCCAGTCATCTTACTAGGTCAGGCTATGAAGGTCAGCTTGTGTGATGGCTTTAACATCTGGTGGAAGCTTGAACCAATACTTGCAAAAAAAATCCTCCTTAGCAAGATTCGTATGATGTATAGCATGAGCAGGCTCCAAAACTACCTGTCCAAGTTTGACCGCCATTTCTCAACGTTTCATTCAATCAATAGAAAAGATGTAACGCCAGGAAACTTCTTCGGCGAACTTATCATGCTGTCCGGGAATGAACTCAGTCTGATACACAGGATCCCCCCCTGGGTACTTTTTTATTATTAATGTGCGGGTAGCATGGGCGTCACGTGGAATCAATGAGTAACGACCAGCTGGAAGGATGCTTGCCCTAGCGGTAAGATTGAATCTTACAGTAACTATACTGAACTACACAAACGTGAGGCTAAACACTTAGGCAAATGCATTATTACATACATATGCCTGTATAAGGAACAATACTACCATGGAGAAGACAGATTCCTTGCAGCATCGACCTCTAAAGGGTGTGCCACTGTTCTACTGGTGTATTCAATACCCACAATAACAAATGCATATATGATTGAGAGCATCTTTCCACAACTTACAGCTTTTCGAGTAGTCCAAAGTAGATGTCTCCTTCGTATTCAAGATGCCCTCGAGAACTGCTCTATCGCACGAGCACCCCCTCGAAACCTTATGCGAGCCGGTCTTTGATCCCAATTTAATCTGGATGGAAACAGGTCCAGGAGAAAGTCAGGTGGGGCCATCTCGTCCTGAATGCATCTGTAAACAAAATTCTCTGCAGAACCAGAAAACAACCACAATTCAAGAAAATTACTCCGCCGCCAGAGGAAAAGGTCTAGCACCGAAAGCTTTCAATTCTAATTACTATCCCATCAATACATTCTATTCTATTTCTTCACATGAAAACTATCCAACAACGAGGTTTTCTACGTTATCATATTCTGCAGATATCCCTCCTGCGCAATACTCTTTATTCACCGTGGATGGTATCACTACTCCTCAATCAAACTTCTCACCAAGCCTAACACCGAGCTCCTCGCCAAGCACAACAACAGCTAGCACCACTTGCTCCATTTCTACACCACTATCTCTATACCCAGATCTCACCTTCGATCCACTATCTCACATACCAGCCACATACCCAGCCCCGATTCCAGAACCAATCCGATGTTTCGACCACGGCTGCGATGGACGCACATTCTCGTCCATCGGTAATTACAGGCGGCATATTCGGGAGAAGGCGCGGCGTTCCAAAACTTTTCCGTGTGAGGTCTGCGGACGAAGCTTCACACGATCCACGGCGCGAAATATGCATCAGAAGACGAGCAAATGTTTAGATGACGTCTTGTTCGGGATAAAGTTCTAGACAGTACTTGCTGCGCCGAACTCCGAACAAGTCAAAGTATTAAGAAATATAGGAGCGCCGCACGTCGATTCGTGGGAGTGCGGAAATCAGGACTTGTCTCTCACCGTGTTTCATGCATCCTCGCTACATGAAAACTATTTGATATTTGGCGAAGCTGGAGTGCTGCACCGGAAGGAACCCTTCGATTTAAGAGGGTATAACTCGTTGGCGGGCGGCAGCGATCCCAACCAGAATCAATATATATATTCTGATTCAACATACCGAGTTTAAAAAAAAAGAATATACATAGTATTTTCAAGTATATCGACGCCTCAAATTGGGCCATCTTCTGTCACCTTGTGAAGCAGAATCCAGAACACCTTAGAACTGTCGAATCTAACCCACATGGTTGTGTAAAAGAATTCGCAGAGCAACAGCGCTATATTAGGTGAAATGTCTTGGCCCTTTTAATAGGAAATGAAAATGGTTACATTTTTATTTCAGAACAAAATCAACTTTATGAACCATGCGCCTGCAATACCTGATTTGCTTGTGTATTAGCGAACTTTTATATACAACATGCAAAACTCCCAGAGCTTTCTAGAACCACCTAGTAAATTCTAGTGTTCATGGCGTCGCCTTCCAAGGTGGAATAACCCTTATCTGGCTGCTTATCCTACAATAATCAACGCCAAGATCTTGCTGGTAGAGCCCCAGGTATTTTTCTGATCTCTCGATTCAGATTTTAACTGTGTTTCAAAAGAATTCACAGGCTCTTTTCCGTACCACCCAGAGCTACGTTCGCGATTCCGGTTGGTCTGCCAGCCTCTCTATACTGCCCAAAGTCATCGTATCCGCAGATTCTGTCTGCACGGCTTTCTTGGCATCTTCTGGCGGACTGACATGCACCCACTCCATGCCTGTAATTCCAATTACCGAGAAAGTCGCAAGGGCGAGAGAAAGATATAGTGCGTGTGTTACAGCCTTGCTGTAGAGTGCTAGCAATATATTGACATACTCTGATGGCACCGAATTTCTTAAATCAATTGCACCGGTATTAAGAACCTTACTCTGATCCAATTGAGGTATTGATGATGACACGCTTGATGTGAGAGATACTGTGAAAATTGTGTTTGCTGCAGATAGCGCGATCGTTCCTCCCAGAGTCTGCGCCAGAACCATCAATGAAACCCCGATGGATACATCATCGATATCCAAGATAGTCTGCGCTGCGAGGACGGTCTGCTGAAGCGCAACACCAATGCCGACGCCAGCGGGTACTTGATAGCCTAGGATAAGCCTAATCGGGGAATCATATTTGAGGGTAGTGAGAATGCCCATACCGACGGACATAGAAATGGTGGCGAAGATCATGGAGGGCACATAGTAGCCTATAACTGGGACTAGCACTCCGGAAATGATGTTGAATACAATGGCGGAGATAATGATGGGGAGAAGGTTGACGGCTGCTTTTATGACCGAGAAATTTCGGACTGCCTGGAGCCAGATTGGAAGCTGGGGTTGAATGTTAGATGTGATGTAGGAAGAGAAACAAGAATAAATAGCTTACCCAATACTGTAGTATGAACCCCGCACCTGAAGTACAGAATGAGTACATCATGCCGAAAAAAATGCTCCTACGGGTGACTATTCTAAGGGGCACAAGACCTGTGTTCTTTTTGCGAATCTGCATGAATATAAAGACACCTAAGAGTAACCCGAAGAGGATAAGTAGCACGATGATACGGGCATTTTTCCAGGCGTACGTCGAGCCTCCCCATTGCAAAGCAATCAATAGACAGACGATTGAAGCCAAGAATATCGCGAATGACGGGAGATCTAGTTTCGCTACATTCTCTCTCCAGTGGGATTTCTTGGGTGGTTTTAAATGCACCATGAATATTGTTGCAAGGAAAGTTGGGACGGACATGATTGGATTCATCCAGAAGATCCTGGTGACAATTAGATATTGTTGATCTTTCTGCGCTAAGAAAAGAGACTTACCATCGCCAAGTTGTCTTAGCAATAATTGCACCACCAACAAGTGGGCCACAGAGAAAAGAAACACCAGAGATTGCACCAAGGATACCATTGAAAGGGGCGAGCTTCGCGCGAGGTAGCGAATGTGACATTATCGTTAGTACTCCAGAAAGAATCCCACCAGCACCAATTCCTGCAATGACACGTCCACTGGGGATAAATCAGTATTGATTTTATGGAATGAAACAGGTTTGGTAGAACTGACAAGATAAATCCAATCGAGTTTGGTGCCAAAGCACAAATGATAGACCCAAGCTCAAGGACAGCAAGGGCAGAGAGAAAAATCAGCTTTACAGAGAGCATCGAGTAGAGTTTGCCGAAGAGGAGCTGGGAAGTGCAATCCTGTACACCAAGGTTAGCTTAGTGGAGAGCTTAAGGAGACCTTCTGTGATGCCTAGATTTTTACACACTGTAAATAAATATGCCGATCCATACCTAGCAGATTCAATTGTTAGCAACGATGAATGGTACATTGAAGAAATGATGAAAAATTCTTACCATCCAATATCGGCCAATGAATTGAACTCATCTGTAATTGTGGGAAGTGCCTTTAAAGTGCTTTTAGTCACGAAAGTGCAGACGTCCTTGAATTTAGACTTACTGTCGCAACGACGACCTCGTCCTATCCACATCAATCAAAATTGTCAACATCCATTTCGGAAAATGTTTATTTCATTCCAGCCACACGGAATAATACTCACCAATACGACTTGAAACACCGCCACACATAGAGAAGCAAACAGCAAGCCAAACTTTAGATGGCCTGGGTAGACAACTTCCTCATCTTCATCTTTAAGTTTCGCTTCGTTACTGCCTTCTGTATTGTTACCATCCTCTGAGCTGTTGCCCTTGACTTCCTTTTCATTCATTGCTGGATTCGAAGGCATATCTATCAGCGCGCTCTCAGTTGCTGATGACATGATTCAGGTGTTTTCGCACCAATCAAGAGGGGAAGTGTTAGGGTAAGGAGCGCGGGTAGAAGGGCGATGCTATATGTAGATCTCAATCAAGTCATGTAGATTTGCGTTGAAGGCTGAAGATAATTTTAACGCATATTTATTGAGGGTTCAATGAATTGGCGATTTGAACAATGTTCTGTGAGAGAGGCTTACGCGGGTTGTGCTGCCTCTCCGACTATGCGTAGTTCCGATTGCCTGGTGTTTAGGCTTAAGCCTCAGGCACTGGGTTGAGCTACACTTGCTCTCCACGCAAATATCTCGGTAAGCTTTGCTGACGGCCAGGGGCTGCCGCGCCAACGGAAGTAGCACGCATTCCTTGGTCTCTCTTTCCTTGGGAGTTATCCTTAGTTTCGTTCCTTAGTGCGCCCGGCAAGGGGTATGTATGGTAAGTATATCCTTCGCTTTGCTGACTCGTCACGTCTGCACTCCTATTAGTCTATGCTCACCGTATGCTTACCTTGGAGCTGGTGACTTGCGATGTTCAGTTTCGCATTCAGACCGAATCTTGACAAAATGAATTGACAAATCCAGAGTTTACTCAATTTCGAGCGGTCGGTGTTAGGATCCGATGAACAATAGGCGATTTTCAGGGCTGACTGCATGTGTGATGTTGCAAGGGCACCTTAAACGGGTTAGCATGCGCGAGATACGACCCTGAAATGACTAACTCCCAATTGGGTCTAATACAGTAGATCTCCACCCGTCCTTCTATGTTCACCCAAGGGTTTTACTATTGTCACTCTACCTGTTCTTACTTCACATCTATGGCGATGCTGGATTCACGCCTCCCCGGGATAATTCCCATGATAAAATGATAGCACGACGTACTATGCATAATGCCTACCAACTTAGGATTACGAGTGGTGAATCTCGTCAGCACCATCAATGAGGATGCGAAGCGCGCCACATTTCCTTCGTTTGTCCTTGGTGCTTTGCTTGGACCTGCGCTGGAAATTGGGAATCCATTTGAAAAGGCCAAGGTCATTGTTCTTGGCCGGAGGAATATCTTAGTATTCTTCAGTCGACCTCTAATTTGAATGATGTTTTGAAAAACAGACCTACGAATGTTTATGTCTAGACGTGGAAGTGCAAAAGACTTGATCAAAACCGCTCTTGCTCTTTCATGCCTACCATGACCGAACCACTGGTCGATGATCCTAACCTTCGCCACGACCGCCAAATCAGCCATTCTTCCGGTCGTGATTATGTCGAGGCTATACTCTCGAACATCACTGCCGATGTCCTCCACGTTGATCCCGAAGACCTTGATAGGAGCCGGTCCTTTCTCTCTTTAGGTGGCGATTCAATCACTGCTATTAAAATGATGGCACGATGTAAAGCTAAAAGAATTATCCTCAACGTGGCCGATATGATCGACACAAAAAGTATCACGGAGCTATCCGAAAGAGCTTACAACCAATCACCGGAATTGGTTGTTGAATCAAAAGAGATTCGAGGTGATGAAAAGACCAACACAGAACGTAGGTTGCCGATATTGCACCAACTGTATGCGGAAACCGGGAATACCGAGGCTCGAGTCTTCCGTCTCAATTCCACTATACGGCATGATGACCTTCAAACCGCTTTGGCGAGCCTTGTCGAGCGACACCCCATACTGTCTGCTAGATTGGCTCAAGTTGAAGGCCATTGGACGCTTAAAGCATTGGCGACCACATCCAAGAGCTTTACTCTGGAAATACATGCGGTGGATTCGGATGAGGAAATTGTTCGCTCGGTGTTAAAGTTGAGGAGGCGACTTACCCGTTCGCAAGCGCCTGTTTTTGGTGCGATTCTTTTTGAGGTGGACTCGGGATTTCGTATGCTCGCACTTGCAGCTCACGGTGCAGTTATGGATTCAAAATCCTGGGATATACTTATTACAGAACTGAAACCTCAAATAGATGATGGTTTGACACTGGTTCCCCATACCCATTATTTTCATGAATGGCCATTGATGGAAATTCCGGATGGAGGAAGTCCAGCTACGAGCGTACAATCATTTGAGGATGACTGCCACGTTAATCATGACAAACTCCCCAATGACGAAATATCCAGAATAACTTCCAGACTAGAAATTGGTGGAGCGAAGAACCTAATAATTAACGAGGCAGACACGGCACTTCTCTTTGACCTGTATGGTGAGAATCGGCCTATGTCGGCGGACTTAATTCACTCCGCACTAGCTTTTGCAGCCTCTACCATTACAGCAAATGGCATTGAAGACATTGTTTTCTGCGACATCTACGACGGGAGACCAAACTTTGAGCCGGAGGACAATCAGGATACTATTGGCTGTTTTGATTCACTCTCACAACTTCACACACGTCTTTTCCCGTCTGAGAATGATGTTCAGCTGCTTGAAAAAATGAAAAATTTCGGCAGTGCTCGTTCTAAACATTTCGAAGATGAAGTAGCATTGCGACCACACTCAGCTCCATTAACACCACCCTCAGAGTTAGCCAGGCATACCATAGTTCTTGACACCCGTCGGCTTAAAAACCATTTCATCATCTCCAGAGAGTCAGAAATATCCAGTTTGGCTATGGGTTCAGATTCTAGGCTCTCTGTGCTCAGGCAAAACGATTCGCCTATCCTCTCAGTATCATTACTGCCTACGAGAAACGCAACAGAGCTTGCTTTTCTCGGGAATACTAAATGGCACGAAAGTTACGATCTCGATGATTTTGTGCACGTCTTTAAAGCATCAATTTCTGGAATTATGAGGCGACTACGAAACAACCATGGGAGTGTGGAGGTTAAGAATTTTCTCCTACCAGCGTTTCAAGAACAAGCTCTGGAAGGTCTTGAAGAATCCGCTTCAAAGCAGATTTTGTCCTCTGGAAGACACAAAATCCAGTCAGTATTTCCCTGCTCGCCTTTGCAAGAGGGGTTGTTGATCAGTCAATCTACGAACCCATCGATATATCAGTGTTGTTTTGTCCTCAAATTCACTAGTTATCCTCTGGGTCTTCCAATTAGTGCTCGGCAAATTGCTTCGGCGTGGCGAGAGGTGGTAAAAAGACATCCTATTCTTCGAACAGTTTTCTTTGGAAGTTCCATCCGACCTGGACACTTTGATCAAGCGGTTTTAGATGAATTTGAGCCATCTATAGAGTTCTATGAATGGAAAAATTCGATGCGAGCAAAGTTTAGCTCCTATGAACCCGTCAGCTTTGAGCCTTTCATAGTCCCACACCGTGCTCATCTTGCACAGGCAGGCACCGATGAAGTATACATGAAATTGGAGATCTCACATGCCCTCATTGATGGTCAATCAACTGATGTAATTCTCCGAGATCTCTCTGCGGCATATCGAGGTGTGCATTTCTCAACTACGGCATTCCGATATGAGGAATTTGTCAAATATCAGAGTCAATCGTCAATTGATCCGTCTTGTGACTTTTGGTCGAAATACCTCTCGGATGTACAACCCACCTTCCTCCCAATGGACCGAGGCCACGAAACAATGTCAAATTTCGATACTTTACAAGAGAGACTGGAATTTGATGACGGATTCCTCTCTGGATTTTGTAGCCAGTACGGGGTGACCTTGTCAAACGTCTGCCAATTGGCTTGGGGACTTGTGCTACGGTCATTCATTGGAGACCATGTTGCTTTTTCTTATGTGACTTCAGGGAGATCAGCAAATATAGAGGGACTTCATGATGCTATTGGACCGTTTGTGGAAACATTAATTTGCAACTTGAAATTCGATGGTGCTACTACAGTCGAAAGTATGCTGAGACAGATTTCTCGAGACTCTTTCGAGGCTTTATCACAACCTTACAGACCAGATTCTGAAAGCCAAAAATCTGCAAGGCAACTTGGTAACACAACGATGTCGTTTCAAAGAGCGCTGGTTATGAGAGCTCCCACACAATCTGCATTTCATGTGTCTATCCTTGAGAAATCGAATCCAACAGATGTAAGTTGCGAGACCTAACAAATTTCCGGCATGTCACTAATGATTCCGCATAGTATGACATTGCGCTCAGCATTGAAGCGCACCCCAACGCATTGATGATTGACCTGGACTATTGGAGATCGAGAATGAGTCCCGAAAATGCTAAAGTTGTTCTCAAGACCTTCAAGCAAGCTATTCTTGCAGTACTTCAGACGCCATCTGGAGTAAGCTCAGAAATCTCGCTTCTAGGTACTGAAGACAAAACCAGATTACAACATTGGAATCAGGAGTTTCCAAGCGCAATGCAATACTGCCTTCATGAGAAGATTGAAGAGATTGCAAAAGAACAAGCGGATGCTCTAGCTGTATGCGCGTGGGATGGCAACTTGACATATAGCGAACTCACTGCCACGGCTGCAAAACTTGCCCACCACCTTGTGGAACTTGGTGTTGTTCCCGAATCAATGGTCGGCTTGTGTATGGATAAATCTAAGTGGGCTATAGTTAGTATGCTTGCCATCCTTCAGGCTGGTGGGGTAGTAGTTCCACTTGGAAATACACATCCTCTGACTCGAATTGACACGATTTTAAGCGACACGAAGGCCAACCTAATCTTGGTCGATGGAACTCATGGAAAACGTCTCGCTAATCTCGATCATGAACCGCTGCTACTTGAAATCAACGAATCACTGCTAGCATCATTACCGTCTAACACATCCACTCCAAGCACTACGGTCACTCCTGACAATGTAGCTTGGGTGATCTTCACATCTGGCAGTACAGGAACGCCTAAAGGAGTCTTGCTTGAGCATAAATCATTGTCTACAAGTGTAAAGGCTCATGGGTCTGCATTTGGGGTGAGCCGCGAAACACGCTCTGCACAGTTTGCAGCTTATACGTTTGATGTTAGCATTTCTGATATTTTTGCCACTCTACATCACGGTGGCTGTGTGTGCGTGTTTTCTGAGGAAAGTAGAATGAACAATTTGACGAAATCCTTAGTTGACCTGGAAGTCAATTACGTTAACTTGACTCCTACAGTGATGAGACTTTTGGATCCTGCGAGTACTCCCCTAATCAAGACTGCTGTCGTTGGAGGCGAGCCGCTACACCCGCAACTCGTTGAAAGGTGGGTGAGTCAAGCAACAGTCATCAACTCTTACGGTCCATCCGAATGCGCAATCATTTCCACTTGTTATTCCGTCAGTGACCCAGCTGAGGCATCGATCGTGGGTTTCCCTATAGCTACTCGACTATGGGTTACTGAGTTGACAAATCCAAACCGGTTATGCCCAATCGGGGTTCCAGGGGAACTGTTAATTGATGGGCCCCTACTTGCTCGAGGATATCTAAATGACTCTAAGAAGACTGAAGCCAGTTTTATCACGAATCCATCATTTGCGACAGATTTGGGACTTCCAGCAGATCTGCGGTTCTATCGTACAGGCGACTTGGTACGACAGAATGAAAATGGCTCCCTTACACATCTAGGACGCCGCGATACACAAGTCAAGATCCGTGGCCAGAGAGTCGAAATCGGCGAGATTGAGCATTGGGTTACCAGCTTTCTCAATAACACACGAATGGTGGCCGTGTTGGTCACTAATCAAGGGCAGAAGCATGAGCAGATTGGCTTAGCTGCAGTAATCGAATTCAGCCACGATAATGTTCACTGCAACGGAAATATCACAGATAATGGGCTTTTGACACCGACCCAAGAGCTTCGTAAAACATTCGATGAGCTCCGCACTTCCCTATTCGAAGTGCTTCCTGCATACATGGTACCAAGCTTGTACATACCTATTCTCAAAATGCCTCTGAATCCATCAAACAAACTCGATAGGAGGGCGCTGAGGCAATTGATAGAGTCTATTGATACAAGTTATTTGTACCAGTACTCGACAACTAAGAAAGCTGCTGTTTCAACAGATACGGAACGCCAGTTACAAACAATTTGGAGCCAGGTTTTAGGCATAAGGAAGGACGATGTTGGTGCGGATGATCATTTCCTCCAAATAGGAGGCGATTCTGTTGCGGCAATTCGTATTGTGGCAGCTGCACGCGAAAGTCAGCTTCCAGTACAGTTATCGGTGGCGGACATTCTCCAACATCCACGACTATCCGAGCTTGCACAACTGCTGGATACTAGATCCCGTGACTCGGGTATTCAGCCGGAGCTGCTGGGTGCAATTCCCTTCAGTTTATGGAGAGAAGTGTCCGAAAAGGAGCCATGGGAAATCGAAGAACAGTTAGACCATGTAGCTTTGCAATGTGGTGTGGGAGCAAACCAGATTGAAGACATTTATCCATGCACGCCGTTACAAGAAGGTTTAATTGCCATGACAGCAAGACAGCCGACTGCCTATATCAGCCGTCAAGTGTTCTCACTTGCAGACACTATAGATATAGAACGGTTCCAGGCAGCGTGGCAGAGATTAGCTGTATCAGCACCAATACTTCGCACTCGTATCTTGTTCAAACCGCAGAGCACTTCCTTACAAGTTGTCATTCGAGATAAATTTCAGTGGAGGCATGATTCGTCTCTAGAGAGCTACATGAAGGAAAGCTGCGGTACTAGTATGGCTCCAGGAATGCCTTTGAATGAATTTGGCCTCGTCGAGGAAGCTTCTGGCAAGCGGTTCTTTGTTTGGAATTCACACCACAGCACCTATGACGGTTGGAGTATGAACTTGATGCTAAAACAGGTGGCTGAAATCTACCATCATAACACTGTGCCTCGTTTTATTCCTTACACGAGATTCATCCGATATCTTGCAGAGGAGGACCAAGAGGCTACGAAAAATTACTGGCAAGCCCAGCTCCAGGGTGACATAGTAGCAGATTTCCCTGCACTACCAAACGCCAACTACCACCCGCGTCCACGACAGCGGGTTGAGAAACGTTTCGATCTAAATAAGCATGATCGCAATGGTGTAATAATGTCTGATGTACTTCGTGCCGCTTGGGCACTCGTTCTAGCCCAGCACGCCGGTACTAGCGACCCAGTTTTCGTTGTTGCATTATCCGGACGTGATGCTCCAGTATCTGAAATAGCCAACCTTCCGGCGCCCACATTCACAACAGCACCTTTACGTATTCACATCGATGGTGCAATGAGCACAGGAGACTTTCTAGAAACCATTCAACAGCAGCGAATTAAAATGATCGCACATCAACATACTGGTTTACAGCGTATCAAACAATTTCTTCTAGATCAGGAGACTCCTCTTAATCTGGGAAATCTCTTTGTTATACAGCAGGCTGCTGAGAGTGAGGTCTCAACAGGAATCTCAGGAATGCAGTCAGAGCAAATCGAAATGGAAGAATTTGATAGTTATGGCCTGAATATCGAGTGTTTTCTCGGCTCGGATTCCATGACTGTGGATGTTCGCTTTGATGAAATTATTATTCCGACAGCCCAAGTTGAGCGCATGCTAGAGCAGCTCGCCTTTGTGACAGAACAGCTCTCCGACTCCGCAAAAATCAATCGCAGAGTGGACGAAATAGAATATGTGAGCTCCAAAGATATCCAGCAAATAAAGGAATGGAATAAGATATTACCGTCTCCTGTCAAAATTTGCATACATCAACAAGTAGCAGATATGGCCAAGCTTCAACCCGATGCTTTAGCAGTGTATGCATGGGATGGGGACTTGAATTATGCTGAACTAGTTGCACATGCCGCCACGCTTAGCCATTATCTACTCCAACTGGAATTTGGTGTAGGTCCTGAGACAATGATTGGACTCTGCATGGATAAATCGAAGTGGGCGGTAGTGTCAATGCTAGCTATTCTACAAACTGGAGCAGCGGTTGTACCTCTTGGTGTCAATCATCCGACAACACGCATTGACGGCATCATGAGCGACACTGGCGCTCGCATTACACTTGTTGATCAAGCACAAGCAGAACGTTTAAGAGGTTTGTCCGGGGAACTTATCGAGGTTAACTCAGCGCTACTGGACTCTCTTCAGCCCAAGAGCCAACCTTCAAGTACAAATGTGACATCCGACAACGCCGCCTGGGTTATCTTTACGTCTGGTAGTACCGGAATACCTAAAGGTGTAGTGCTAGAGCACAAAGCCCTCGCTACTAGCATACAGACCTATGGGCAGGCATGTGGTTTGGGCCCTGGTAGTCGCGTTTTTCAATTCGCTGCTCATACCTTTGATGTTGCGATTCAAGACTGCTTCACGACACTCGCCTGGGGTGGAACGGTATGTATCTCCTCGGAAGATGATCGTATGAATAACCTAGCTGCCGCAATGCGATCTGCGGCCGTCAATTTTGTGACTTTGACTCCCACAGTTGCACGATTGATCACACCATCTGAAGTACCAACTTTGAGGACATTGGCTCTGGTTGGCGAAGCTGCGCAAAAAGAAGTTGTGGAGACATGGTATAAGCATGTCAGAGTGCTCAATTTGTATGGTCCATCGGAGTGCTCGATTAACTCCACTTGCAGCGGACCAATTATGGACCCAGGGCAAGCACTCAATATTGGATACGCAATGGGGACTCGACTTTGGGTGACTCAGCCAACGAATCCAGACCAATTATGTCCTATTGGAGTACCGGGCGAGCTTTTAATTGAAGGACCTCAGCTTGCTCGAGGATATCTGAAGGATGATGAGAAAACCGCAGCATCTTTCATTACAGATCCAAAATTCAGCTTAAATACAGAACTAGGACTAAAACCTGGCTGTCGTTTCTATCGTAGTGGGGATTTAGCTCGGCAAAATGAAGACGGCTCCTTCACATATCTCAGTCGCCGAGACACACAAGTTAAGCTTCGGGGCCAACGAGTTGAGATTGGCGAAATCGAATTTTGGGTTTCCAAGAAACAACCAGATGCTAGGCTTGTAGCAGTATTAGTTGCTAACAAGGGGGAAAGAGACAAGCAAATACTTGTTGCAGTTATCGAGCTGGCAAATGGCAGTCGACATCATGTTGTTCCGACGGCGAATGACGTCGCTAACGATTTCCTCCTGCCTTCCACCGATGAGCTTCGTGAAGAGTTCAATCATCTTCGAACAGAGCTACTTGAAGTTCTCCCGGCATACATGGTTCCCAACATCTTTCTCCCCGTATCCCAGCTAGCTCTCAACCCCTCCGGAAAACTCGATCGCAAAGCGGTACAAACCCTCATCAACAGCATTGAAACAAGCAGGTTATTAAGCTATGCTCCTACACAAATAAAAACTGCTCCATCCACAGATATTGAACGGCAGCTGGTGGAACTTTGGGGTCAAGTTCTAGGCAAGGACGTTGAAGTGGGTACACGGGATAACTTCTTCCAAATTGGTGGTGATTCTGTTACTGCGATGCGAATTGTGGCTGCGGCGCGTAGTACAAAGCTTCGTTTGACGGTGGCGGATATTTTTAATTATCCGCGATTAGCGGAATTGGCGGGTGTGCTTGAGGGCCGTAAGAGTGGTGAAGAGATGGAATTGATTGAGGAGGTGGAGTCAGAGCCGTTTGAATTGTGGAGAGAGGCAATTGGATTGTAGGTACAGGGTAGGGCTGGGGGATATATGTATAAACATTTATAATTGTCAGAAATATTTAATTATCAACTACTATAAAACTTTGTATTATAGATTCACAGACTTTTAAACTTTAAATATATTTTATATTTCAACTTATATTATTTAAATTATTATTACTATTTTAACAAGTTATAAACTTAATTAATATAAATTAATTAAAAGAATTATTTAAGTTATTTAAATTATTAAAATTATATTATTATTATTAAAACTAACTATTTTATTTTACTATTAATAAACTTTTTTAAAGTTATTAAAAGTTAAAAATATTAATAATAATATAGTTTTAAATATATTAAATAAATATATATAAATTAAATAAAAGTTAGTTTTAATTTTTAATAAAAATAATTAAAAATTTTAAAAACTTTTATATATTTATTTTTATAATAATATATTATTTAAATATTATTAAAAAGATTAAATAAAAATTTAATTTTAATAATTAATATATTTATAATAATATATTATAAAGAAAGATTATATTATTTTTAGAATTAATAATTAAAAAGTTAAAAAAGTTAAAAAACTTTAAAAGTTTATATATATATAAAAGTTTTATAAATTATATATTTAAAGTATATATATATATTAGACTTACTTAAAATAATATCTTGAAATATTAAATAATAAAATAAATATAATATATATAAATTACTAATATTAATAGTTTTAAATATTTAAATATTATATTATTTTCTCTTTTAAAAAAACTTACTTTTAAATATTTTAATTCTATTAATTCTAATTAATAAAATTAATAAATAAATATAAAAATATTAGTAATATATAAAAAGGTTAAATAAATATAAAAAAGAAAGTAAATTAATATTATTAATAAATTCATTACTAATTATATATTTAATTATTTACAAATTTATTATCTTTATATTAAAATTATTAAATAGTTACTTTTAAAATATTTATAATTATCTTTATTTATTTAATATAAATATAATTACTTTAAAAGTTATATTAAAAAACTAAGTAAAATAAGATTTTCTAAATAGAATATATTAAATAAATATAAAACTATTTTGAAGTTAGATATTTTATATTATATTAAATTAATATTATAATTTAATTATTATATATAATATTTTAAAAAGTAATATTATTTATAATAAATAAAAATTTTCTTTACTTTCTATTTCTTTTTATTAATTATATTAATTAGTAGTAAAAGTTTATTAATTTAATTAAAAAGTAAATTATTTAATACTTTTTTTAATTTATTAATAAGAAATATAAAGTATATTTTTATTATCTTTAATAATTTAAATTTAAAGAAATAATTAATTTTCTTAAAAATTTTAAAATATCTTTTTATTAAAAAATCAAGTTTTTTAAATAATTATTAAGTAAATAGATATTTTATATTCAATTAAATATAATTACTAATATTAAAATTAATTAAATAATATAATATATTTATAATTTAAATTATATACTTTTATATTTTTTTAATTACTTTATAAATATATTATAATATTTTAAAATTTTAATAAATATATATATAAGTATTATTAATATTAAAATTATTTATTAAAGATTTTAATTTTATTTTATTTTATATTTAAATATATTATAATTTTTAATTATATAATATCTTGAATAAATTTAAATTATTTAAAAAAGTATATAATAAAATTAACTAAGTATAATTTATTATTAAAAGGAATTTAAATTAATTGTTTTAATAATAATTAATAAAAAGTTAAAATCTTTTTTATAAATATTAATTATAAATCTTAATTTAATTATTAGTTTATAAATAATTAATAATTAAAAGTTTAATTTAAATTATATTTTATAATTAGAAAGTATTATTATAAATAAATTATAATATTAATAAATATATTAAAAATATAATTAAATTTATTTTTAAATATTAATTGTTTTATAATATAATATAATAATTATTTATTTATTAAAATAATTAATAATAATTAGAATATTATTAAATTTATATTTATTTTTATTAAAATTATAATAATTTATTATAATATATTTTTAAATATATATAAAGATTAATAAAAGATAAAATAATTTTAATATTTTATTTTAAAAAACTAAGTTTCTATAATAAATATAATAGTTATAAATATAAATATATATTAAAATAGTTAATTTATATTAATAATAAAGTTTAATAAATAAAAAAGTAGTTTTTTTAATATTAAAGTAAATTATTAAAATTAAATTATATATTTTATAAATAAGTAATATATAAAGATTTTAAATATTAAAAATAATAAAATAATAATTATATAAAATCAAATTACTTTTAAAAGTTAAATATAAATTATTATAAATAATTTAAACTTTTAAAT
>JANHAD010000358.1:0-20594 GCA_026226035.1 Clarireedia monteithiana
ATTTTATAATTTTTATAAATATTTTATTTATAATTTTAATATTATTATTAAATCTCTAATCGAATTAATTAAAATTAATACTTCTTTCTATTTTAATAAAAGTTATTAATTAGCTTTTAATATATTTAAGTAAATATTAATAAATATATTATTCTTTTAATATTATAATTACTTTTTTTTATATATTGAAAATAGATATATCTAATAATATTATAATAAATATACTTTTATAAAAATATAATAATAATTAACTCTTTATAATATTCTTCTTAAAAATAATATAATCAGTTAAATTAAATTACAAAGTATATAATAAAGAAATACTTATAATTATTAAGTTATTTAATAATTAGCAAACTAAGTTTATATTAACTTTTTATTAAATCTATATTTATACTAACTATAAAATCTTAGAATACTTTATAATTACTAAGTTTTTAAATATATAATAAATTTAATAAACTAAATTTCTTATTAGTTATAACTTTTTAATTATATATTATTTTAGTAAAAATAACTCTCTTATAAATATATTAATATATAGAGTTAATAAACTATCTTTATAAAATAAATAAAAGAAGTAAGATAAATTATAATAACTATTATATAATAATTAAATTAATTTGAGAATTCTTAATAAACTTTTAATCTTAT
The DNA here is from genome assembly GCA_026226035.1 of Clarireedia monteithiana. Taxonomy (NCBI): domain Eukaryota; kingdom Fungi; phylum Ascomycota; class Leotiomycetes; order Helotiales; family Rutstroemiaceae; genus Clarireedia; species Clarireedia monteithiana. The sequence continues at coordinate 655 of JANHAD010000358.1, forward strand.
TAATTAATATTACCTTTTTTAATATTAATAATTCTTTTTTCTTTTTAACTTTCTTTATTAACTACCTTTTCAAAGCTAATTGCAATTTAAAAAGTTTATAAAATTTAAAAGTTTAAACTATTTATAACAATTTATATTTAATTTTTAAAAGTAACTTAATTTTATATAATAACTACTTTATTATCTTTAATATTTAAAACCTTTATATATTACTTATTTATAAAATATATAATTTAATATTAATAATATACTTTAATATTTAAAAAGACTATTCTTCTATTTACTAAACTTTATTATTAGTATAGATTAATTATTTCAATATATATTTATATCTATAACTATTATATTTATTATAGAAATTTAGTTTTTTAAAATAAAATACTAAAATTACTTTATTTTTTACTAATCTTTACTTATATTTAAGAATATATTATAATAGATTATTATAATTTTAATAAAGATAAATATAAATTTAATAATATTTTAATTATTATTAATTATTTTAATAAATAAATAATTATTATATTATATTATAAAATAATTAATATTTAAAAATAAACTTAATTATATTTTTAATATATTTATTAATATTATAATCTACTTATAATAATATTATCTAATTATAAAATTTAATTTATATCTACTTTCTAAAAAGAATTTAATAGTATTTTAAGAATTTAAATTAAACTTTTAATTACTAACTACTTATAAATTAATAGTTAGATTGAAATTTATAATTAATATTTATAAAAGAGATTTCGATTTTTTATTAACTATTATTAAAACAATTAGTTTAAGTTTTTTTTAATAATAAATTATATTTAACTAATTTTATTATATACTTTCTTTAATAATTTAAATTTATTTAAAATACTATATAATTAAGAACTATAATATATTTAAATATAAAATAAAGTTAAATTAAGATTTCTAGTAAATAACTTTAATATTAATAATACTTATATATATATTTATTATAACTTTAAAATATTATAATATACTTATAAAGTAATTGAGAAAATATAAGAATATATAATTTAAATTATAAATATATTATATTATTTAATTAACTTTAATATTAGTAATTATATCTAACTAAATATAAAATATTTATTTATTTAATAACTTTTTAAAAAACTTGATTTCCTAATAAATAAATATTTTAAGATTTTTAAGAAAATTAGTTATTCTTTTAAGTTTAAACTATTTAAAATAATAAAAATATACTTTATATTTCTTACTAATAAATTAAAAAAATATTAAATAATCTACTTTTCAATTAAATTAATAAACTTTTATTACTAATTAATATAACTAGTAAAAAGGAATAGAAAATAAAGAAAATTCTTATTTATTATAAATAATATTACTCTTTAGAATATTATATATAATAGTTAAATTATAATATTAATTTAATATAATATAAAATATCTAACTTTAAAATAGTTTTATATTTACTTAATATATTCTACTTAGAAAATCCTATTTTATTTAGTCTTTTAATATAATTCTTAAAATAATTATATTTATATTAAATAAATAAAGATAATTATAAATATCTCGAGAGCGATTATTTAATAGTTTTAGTATAAAGATAGTAATTTTTCAAGCAACTGAATATACAACTAATAATAAATTTATAAAAAATATTAACTTACTTTTTTTTATATTTATTTAACTTTTTTATATTTAACTAATATTTTTATATTTGTTTATTAACCTTTTTAATTAGAATTAATAGAATTAAAATATTTAAAAGTAAGTTTTCTTAAAAGAAAGAATAGTATAACAATCTAGATATTTAAATTATAAATATTAATAATTTGTATATATTATATTTACTTTATTATCTAATATTTTAAGATATAACTTTGAGATACTTAGTATATATATACCTTAAATATATAATCTAAGTAACTTTTATATATATATAAACTTTTAAAGCTTTTCAACTCTTTTAACTTTCTAATTATTAATTCTAAAAATAATATAATCTTTCTATATAATATATTATTATAATTTCTTTAAACTTTAAATTAAATATTTAAATTTAAATTTTATTTTTTATTAATAAAAACTATTTTAATTATATTAATACTTTTAAAATTTTATTTTTTATTTATAAAAGTTTTTAATAAATTAAAAAATCTTTATTTATTTTTATATAATTTATTAAAATTTTAAAATTTATTTAATTATATTATTTAATTGTAATGTAATTTATATAAAATAAATAAAAAGAATTTAAAATTTAATTATGAAATATATATATTATTATAGTTAAATTAGAAGTTTATTTTGCTAAAGAGATTTACTCGCTTATTAGTTCGTTAAAATTATCTGATTTCGCTTACTAGCTCTATACACTATACAGATATATTCACGGGGAATATAACTTGGAGTCCTTATCTCCACAATAATCAATATTCGCACCCACGCTTCTTTACTGCACGATGAGTCCGGTTCGCCTATCACCGCAGGTACAGCGCATTCAAGCCAATTCACCGTACATCGATATTTACACCAATGCTCCAACGAGTCCGCTCCGATCTCGGCCATCAGAGCAACATACGGCTCTTACTCTCTCTCATGCACACCCTGAACCAAAGAGGTGGGAGAATGCTGGGGACTGGGGCGCAAGGCATATAAACGACAAAGCCCCCTTCAATCTATGGGATAAGGAGAACCGAGAATATCGTATGCCAAAGGGCAATGAGTTGGAGTGGCTTCGCGACAACTTTGGAGATGGTCAGGTTGGGTTGTCGGGGTGGTACCTATGGATCGAGACAGCCAACCCACCACAGCCCGTACCTCTCACAGTTGGATGTATGCCAGTCATGTTTATCGGTATTGGAGAAGAGCACTGGGAACCCATCCCACGGTCTCATTATCCTAATCCTCGAGTTCCAGACCCATGCCCTGCTCTTCAGTGGCCAATTATGACCTTTCCTACCAAAGAGCAGAATACCGCACTCCTTACAGCATTACAGTCTATGGCAAATGTGCGCGAAATAATTTATATGCCGCATTGGACAATTGTTGAGCTCGAATATGGCGATGGTCGTATTTATGAGCCCAAGTCACTTCCAGGCATCGTGGCAGGACGCACAACACTCTACCATCATGCCGAAGCTCGGTTTTACAAGTCAATGAAGAATATGACACGTGCGCGCCGCGTCGATCCTACGCAGCACCCTCCGATAAATATTGGGCCAATGCCACAAGATGGTCAAAACTATCTCCGGCATTCATCGCACCTTAGCCCAGGATGCAGAATAGAGTGTGGCTTTGGTGTACCAGGTTCAAATTTCGAGGGTATGAACGCTGCAACATCTGCAGGGGTCAAACTTCGACGATTTGATGGACAAGAGGTGCTTACTGTTTCTCACCATGGGTTCTTAATTTCTCAGGAAGTGTATCATCCATTTGCAGATGAGGACAAGATCGGCGATGTTATCGATGCTAGACCAGAGCTTGATATAGCTCTGGTTGAACTTACGCCTACAGCCTCTGAAAAATTTACAAATACTTGCTACTTTCAAGCTGAGACTCCTCGGGTGCTTTTAGAAGGCTCTGAGATCAAACAAGGGTCTTGGTCTGAGGTAGATGGAATGAGCTCTGGTCTTGTTAGTCTTTTAACATATGGGAGGCGTTTCTTGAAGCCCAAACGACCGGCTGGACATCCCGAAATCGAGTTTAGAGAATGGCAGGCATATTCGGTTGATGCAATGTTTGGGGCAGTTAATAATGCTATATGCGAAGGGATGTGCGGAGCACCAATTGTCCAATGCGAGACAGGTGGAGTGGGCGGTTTTTTTCATCTATCCGATGGATTAAATTGCTTTACTGCCCATTTAGACGATTTGGTAGCTGAGGGATGGCAACTTGCTTAGAACGATCAAAGTAGATTAGTTATCTTAGAGTTGTTAGAGGAACTATTAAGATAGATTAGCAGTATTACTTCTAGCACTAGTTCTCAAGAGATCGATAATAAATCAAATTCACTATGGCCGATAATAAATAACGATGTGGGGGGCGGAACTCTTTTATACAACCCTTTTATTTATCTTCTTCCCCTCTATTACTTCTATCGCCCCCGGATCTCCCGACCCCTTCGACCAGCTTATAGAGTAGCTAACTTGCTAGTCTGTATTGGCCTAGCCTGCCACTTCGGATTAGCTATCTTGCTACTGATAACCCTATATCGGCTCTAGAGAGCAGTTCCGCGAACTGAGCTCCTAGGCCCCAGTCTCCTAGTAGCCGATCCGGATAATGGAAGAGGGCGTACTCGGCCGTCTCCAGCCCGCTCCTATAAAAGCAGTCCCCAGTCTTGATCCCGGGAACTCTTACTAACGCTAGGAATCTCCTTAGTCCGATCCTCCCAGTCCTTGTTTGGAAGAGCACTAAGCTCTCCGCTTTCCGCAACTGATTATATATCTTAAGATTACAATAGTCGGGTCTTCCTTCAGCTACTATACTTTCTGGCCAGCTTATTGTCTTTTCTTGCTTATCTGTTCAGATCGCTCTCCACTCGGCTAGTACTGCCCTTTTACCCTATCCTCCCAACTCGGCCTCTCTCTACTCCGCCCAACTAATCTTCTCTTGACAGAGCCGCAATTCACCTATATAGCCTCTTCATCTTCGCTACTTGCTGATCCTCTGATCGATTTTTCAATATTACTTTTAATATAATATTATATAATAAGAAAGTATTAATATTAAAAATTAATAATAATAATAAAATAATAATAAAGTTTAAGAAAAGTAAATAATAATGAGATAATATAATCCCAGTCTAGCGGTCGAGGCACTTTCTAGCATGTGGTTACCATCTGACCCTAAGTCGCCACGTGACCTATATCGTAACACCTTAGTTGCCTATTATATTGTTTACAAAGTCGGAAAGTAAGATTATAGCGGGTCGGGAGGTGTACATTGGTGTAAATTACGTATGAGAGCAGCCTGCGCATGATACCACTTTGCAAGTCCAATAGAAGCTTCTCATGGTCTGTCTTAGTACGAATCAGGTACGTGCCCGCGCCGCTATAAGCCTGTGAGTTCTTAAACACAAAAGGCTTTTGCAGATAGTACGCAAGCAATGCTTGATATTAGGCTGCGGTGTGGGATCCCATGCGACGGGTTTTCTACTTTTTGTCTCACCCATGGGACCCCACGAGCTTTCTCAACACACCCACTGGGTATCCAATCGGTTGCCAAGGACTGTCACATGACTAACACATGACTTTAACTGCTGTAAAACCTCTGATTTTGTCCACTTATATACTCTGCACTGACCTCTTGGGTCGTGGGCCGGTTTTCAACTTGTCAACCCACCTAATGGGGCCCTATAAGGGCCAGCAACCCACCCACTGGGTTTCCGCCGCAGGCTACCTGATGTATTCTCATGCTCTGCTTGGTGAGCCACTTCCCTCGCAGCCCTACACATTTGTCCGGTATTACGAAGCCGTGCTTCTCCCTGGCATACAGCACAACAGCGTGTGGCTTCACCACTACAGCCAAACACATCGACAATGTCGTATATTGGAGTGGGTTAGCCTGAGTTCGCGAGCGCCTCGATTCTTGTCCACTTGGATGATGAGCAGACTCCGCATCTGGAACCTACCAAATCTAGTGTTTGCATTGCTGCGAACACCTGCTCTCCGATAATGGCCACACTTTCGACTCAATTTCTTTCTTTTTCACAAAACCGGCAGATTGCTATCGATACCATAGCTAATCAAAATCTGCTAATCGAAAGTTAACGCAATGGCGAAACATATAGGGTCTTGGTACTTAAGTATTCATGTGATCGTAATTACCGCCAAAATTCCTGTGCAAGTAAAATTGTACTCAGAGACCGCGAAAGACCTAGAAGGCCAAGCTACAGGTAAAAATAGCATGCTTATTGCCTCGGATATAATAAAAGTTGAATTGACGCCAGACCACCCGGGCAAAAAAGAACTATTGCAATAGTAGATTGTATGAAGGAGCAAATCTACTAAAGAAGCCTGGGTATGAGCTTGTACAGGCAGGCCAACTTATGAATGAGCCTTCTACAAAGCTTAGCACCAGCCCGGCTATGAGCTCGAAATATCCTTCACGGAGCCCACAGAATCTTTCTGTCATATAATGGAAGTGTATCAAAATCGCAACGGAGAACTATTCTGCATACAATCACAGCTTCCTTTTTGGCACGCTCTTCCCCAACACGAATCTCGCCCTTGTTCTGCTCCCATGTAATAGATGTGATCTTCGTATTACCCCCGTCACTTGGCTTTACAGCAAGTATGTATTGATCCTCCTCTGTCCAGCTTCGACTGATGTGAATAGATATAATGCCGTTCTCATCTGGATCCTTGGCAATAATTTCCCATCTTTGATTCATATCTAAAGCCTCAAAACCGGCTTTGAGCTTTTCGAAATCTACGTCGCTGATACTCAGATCCCACGATGCTGTCGCTGGGTCGTTCATAGTATATGTGATTTGCTTTGGGAAATGTATTAGCTATAAGTATCCTAACATGGATTGTGTTCTGGAGTTGGGTACTTAAGTATGATTCGATTGGATCTCGCTTGGTCTGAACGCTGTAAAACGGTTTTCGGGATTCTTTATTTTGTTGATAAAAGTAGTTAATATAAGGAAAAAGAATATAACGCGACTACTTATACGTGATTTAGATTAGTGCACTTGCGATTGTTTCTATTTTTATAGATCTATTTATAGTCGATTAGTTCTATTAGTATAATATTCGCACCGAAAATGCCTAAAGTAATGTTAGAATTAAATGACTTGTGAATACCTCAAGCTTTATCTGTCTTCGGTTTACGGATCTTCAACTCTATTAAACAGCGAATAATAATTATTTGCTAAGAAAACTTGATACTTCTACTCTTCTATTCTTAATTTTGTTACTCTGTTACTTTGTTGATCTTCTATTCTCTCAAATTATTTCATAGAAGTTACTTTATTATAACTACTGAAATGTATGAAAATAGGGATAAACAGATTTTTTAAGTTTCTTTATTTTGTTTATATATATAGTAATTTGGGGGGTTTTGATATAATTCTGGTTTCTTTTACCATTCGTAAGTGATCCTTCAATTTGAACAAACAAGCTAGGAGATACGAGCCTGGCTTGTTTTAGTTCAGCTCTGTAATCTGCATCTCCTACCCTACAACTGCGGCACGATTCCAATGTTCTCCGATAATCTGAAATGAAAAAAAAAAAAAAAAAAAAAAAAAAGGATATAAGAACGCAGTTCTCCTCGATATCCAGCATTTCAATTCTCATTCGCAATCACAATCACAATCACATTCTACCAACCAAACCTCCAGACAACAAATTCAAACAGAAGCTTTGAACTACACCTCCGACCTATCGACCTACAAATACCAGTTCAAGATGTTTCCCCCGTCTTTCTTCGTTCTTTTCAATCTCTTTTTATGTATTTAAGCCACTGTTCCAGCGACAGTCTACCGAGGCGACTCACGCAGTCCCGCCGACCTCAAAAAAGTCAATGGTTTCTAGACATATGCAGCAACCAATAACAAAGATCCCAACCACGACCTAATCGTGCATTGTATGGGTGGCCATGACGACAACGACGGATATGTCTCCACCACGATAGACTACAAGGTCGCGACTAACTTCGGCCGCAAGAAGGACGGCTGGGTATACTACATCGACACAAGCAAGAACCCCAGCCAGTACATCGACGTGGCGGCCTGGTGCAAAGCAAATAACGAGAAAATTCCCATCCCCAAGGAGAAAAAGTTCGCCTCCAAAGGAAGCATTCCTTGGTCGAACATCGTCAAGTGGAGTAAAATTTTCAGATTTTACCTTCCGTATATTTGTCAAAGACAGCGGGATCACTCATTTTAAGTACATCCCATGCTGCATTTCTTCTGTGGCATTCTCCAAGTGAGATACCATTTTACCAATGCAAGAGCGCAGTAACACTTCATTCATTGGAATTGCATTTGTGTGATCATTGCGCTCCACATCAAATACAGTGGCACAGGAGAGAAGGCGAACAGATTCTTCTTCAGTAAGTTCTAATGTGATGGAGCTTGCTTGGTGTTGAAAGGATGTGCGGAGCCCACAGAGCATATAGAACTGTAGAAGTTGAATTGCCGGCCGACGCCTTAAAGAACCAACCCAATTTGCCCACTCGGGAGCCCAGGAATCGTCGATTATTTGAGTTAAAAGCTTATGCCTCTGTTGCTCGCTTAGCTTTGATAAAGCTTGTTCAAATCGATTAGAAGCTGGTTGCTGTTCGCCTTGCTTATATTCCCGCGCATATCTGGCGAAATATTTGACCACGAAACGACTTGCATCGAAGTCTGTATCTTCTGCGACGAAGTTGTTGAAGAGACCTAGAATGTATCGAAACATCAATACAGTACTAGACTCTTGGAGGTCCTCTGAAATCCCTTCTCGAATGACGGCATTACCTTCAACAGTTTGCATGAATTCTTTTACGGTTTGGTGAATAAACTGAACGGGTAACTGTGATAAAACAACTAGGTTGAGAATCGCAGTGTCATCATAGACAGGGACAATAATAGAATCTTCCTGATCAGAACTCTCTTCGTCATCGCAGCCGTCGTCATGGTTGCAATCATCCTCGTCATCGGGAAGATGGCCCAGCACTTTCAAACTCCTTTGTTACACGAGCAACTTCTAGAAGGCCGAATAAGCGACTATTGAGTCGGCGAACCAGCTGGTCAACGGAGTATCTTTCTAGATCTGAATTTTGTTCGATGCTAGTGGTCAAGAAAAGAGACGCCGCCAAAAATGAAAAGAGGGAAAATAGCTTGATCATATGACTTGCTAACTGAAATATAATATATACTTTATATCGATGGTTTCGAATTGCTTGTAGCGATAACTATTGTGATCGATATAATACTCTAATATAAAGCGTTTTCAGTTCGCTTGAAATTGTCGATAGAAGGCTTCTCAGCTTATTAATTGTATCTCCTTTGTATAGCCCTTCGATTATTTCGTCGATTATTAAGCGAACTTAGAGGAATACTCCTTGCGTTTGTAATATAATATTAGTGATTTAATTATTAAATTCTATTTCACCTTTATATAACACACTACTTCTTAATTCAATATATAATCTACCTTTTATATATCTTCGAATATCTGATATAACATAGTTTTATATAATGAATTCTAAATAAAGTTGAAATATAGATTTAAATAAATTCTATAAATATTTAACTTTGTATAATTATAATTAAATATATTTATTTAATATAAAATTTCAAAATTTATTAAATATAAAAAGAGATTATTATAATTATTATTATATTTATTTAAAGTATTAATAAATATATAAAGATTAATATTAATATTAATTATTTTATTAAATAATATTATAATTTTTTAAATTATTAATTATTTTAAATATTAAATTATATAAAATTAAAAGATTGAAATTATAAAAGTTATAAGAAAATTAAAAGAATAATATAAAATAAATTCTTTCTTTAATTTAAAATTTAATATAATAACTTTTTAAAAAATCTTCTAATTAATTTCTAAATTATTATTTTATAATTATAAAAAAAGTATAATAATCTGGATATTTAAGTTACAGATATTAGCGATTTATATATATTATATTTACTTTATTACTTAATATCTTAAAATATTATTTTAAGATATTTAGTATATATATATTATAAATATATAATCTAAATAACTTTTATATATATATAAGTTTTTAAAGCTTTTTAATTTTTTTAACTTTTTAATTATTAATTTTAAAAATAATATAATCTTCTTATATAATATATTATTATATTATTAATAATTTATTTTAATCTCTTTAACTAATTAGTAGTTATTTAAATAATATTTTACTAATATCCTTTTTATTTAAAAAATTATTAAGTTATAAAAAGAAAGTTTATTTTATTAAATAATAATAAGAGTATTTATATTTTTATTTATTTTACTTTTATTTAATCTTATCTTAAATTATTATTATTTTTACTTCCTTTTAACTAACTTTTTTATTAATATATTTTTTTCTTATAATATTAAACTTATTATATTTAAAAAAATATTAAAACTTCTTAATAATAGTTTTTTATATTTAATATAATCCTTCTATTTAAGAAGATTTCTTTTAATTAATTTAAAAACTATAATAATAACTTAAAAAATAAATTTATAAATAATATTTATATAAGTTTTTATATTAATATATAAAGTAGAAAAAAAAAAGAAAAGTAAAGAAATTAACTTCTAACTTTTTTAATTAAAAGATTAAAAATCTTTATTAGTTTTTATAAATAGTAATATAATAACTTTGATTAAACTAATTTTAAAATTATAAATATAAATTAAAATCTAATAAAATTAATTAAAAATCTAATAAGAATAGTTAAGATTATTATAATAATATACTATATAAGAAGATTATATCATTCTTAAAATTAATAATTAGAGAGTTAAAAGAGTTGAAAAGCTTTAAAAGCTTATATATATATAAGAGTCACGTGAGTCACGTGCTTATAGCACGTGCACGCTAGGTATATTCAAAGTAGTATCTTGAAATATCAAGTGATAAAATAAATACAATATATATAGATTACTAATATTAGTAGTTTAAACTATTTAAATTATTATATTACTTTCCTCTTTAAAAAAACTTGCTTTTAAATATCTTAATTCTATTGATTTTAATTAAGAAGGTTAATAAATAAATATAAGAATATTAGTTAAATATAAAAAAGTTAAATAAATATAAAAATAAAAGTAAGTTGATATTATTTATAAATCTACTATTAATTATATATCTAGTTATTTGAAAAATTATTGTCTTTATATTAGAGCTATAAAATAATTACTTTTAAAATACTTGTAATTATCTTTACTTATTTAATATAAATATAACTACTTTAAAAGTTATATAAAAAAGCTAAATAAAATAGAATTTTCTAAGTAGAATATATTAAATAAATACAAAGCTATTTTAAAATTATATACTTTATATTATATTAAATCAATATTATAATTTAATTATTATATATAGTATTTTAGAAAGTAATATTATTTATAATAAATAAAGATTTTCTTTACTTTCTATTCCTTCTTACTAGTTATATTAATTAGTAATAAGAGTTTATTAACTTAGCTAGAAAGTAAGTTATCTAATATTTTTCTTAGTTTATTAATAAAAAATATAAAATATATCTTTATTATCTTAAGTAGCTTAAACTTAAAAGAATAATTAATTTTCTTAAAGATTTTAAAATATTTATTTATTAAGAAATCAAGCTTTTTAAAAGAATATTATATAAGTAAATATTTTATATCTAATTAGATATAATTATTAATATTAAAGTTAATTAAATAATATAGTATATTTATAACTTAAATTATATATTCTTATATTTTCTTAATTACTTTGTAAGTATATTATAATATTTTAAAGTTATAGTAAGTATATATATAAATATTATTAATATTAAAGTTATTTATTAAAAATCTTAATATAACTTTATTTTATATTCAAATATATTATAGTTCTTAATTATATAGTATTTCAAACAAATTTAAATTATTAAAAGAAGTATATAATAGAATTAATTAAATATAATTTATTATTAAAAAGAATTTAAACTAATTATTTTAATAATAGTTAATAAAAAGTTAAAGTCTTTTTTATAAATATTAATTATAAATCTCAGTTTAATTATTAGTTTATAAATAATTTGTAGTTAAAAACTTAATTTAAATTTCTAAAATATTATTAAACTTTTTTTAGAAAGTAGATATAAACTAAGTTTTATAATTAGAAAGTATTATTATAAGTAGACTATAATATTAATAGATATATTAAAAGTATAATCGAGTTTATTTTTAAATATTAACTATTTTATAATATAATATAATAATTACTTACTTATTAAAACAATTGATAATAACTAAGATATTATTAAAATTATATTTATCTTTATTGAAATTATAATAATCTATTATAATATATTCTTAAATATAAATAAAGATTAGTAAAAAGTGAAATAATTTTAAAATCTTATTTTAGAAAACTAAACTTCTATAATAAATATAATAGTTGTAAATATAGATATATATTGAAATAACAAATCTATATTAATAATAAAGCTTAGTAAGTAAAAAAGTAGTTTTCTTAATCTTAAAGTATATTATTGATACTAAATTATATACTTTATAAATAAGTAATATATAAAGATTTTAAATATTAAGAATAATAAAGTAATTATTATATAAAATTAAATTACTTTTAAAAGTTAAATATAAGTTATTATAAATAGTTTAGACTTTTAAACTTTATAAGCTTTTCAAGTTATAGTTAGTTTTAAGAAAGTAGTTAATAAGAAGAATTAAAGAGAAAAAAGAATTATTAGTATTAAAAGAAGTAATATTAGTTAGTAAAATTAGAAGTTTACTAAAAATTTACAAGTTAACTTGATTATTATATAGTAGTTATTATAATTTATCTTGTTTTTTTTATTTATTTTATAAGAATAGTTTATTAACTTTACAAGTTAATATATCTATAAAAAAGTTGTTTTTTCTAAGATAATATATAATTAAGAAATTATAATTAGTAAAAAGTTTAGTTTATCAAGTTTATTATATATTTAAAAACTTAGTAATTATAAAGTATTCTAAAGCTTTGTAGTTAATATAAACGTGAATTTAATAAAAGATTAATATAAACTTAACTTACTAGTTACTAAATAATTTAATAATTATAAGTATTTCTTTATTATATACTTTGTAATTTAGTTTAACTAGTTATATTGTTTTTAAAAAGAATATTATAAAGAGTTAGTTGTTATTATATTTTTACGAAAATATATTTACTATAATATTATTAAATATATTTGTTTCTAATATATAAGAAAGTGAGTAATTATAATATTAAAGAAGTAGTATATTTATTAATATTTACTTAAGTATATTAAAAGCTAGTTAGTAATTTTTATTAAAGTAGAAAGAAGTATTAACTTTAGTTAGTTTAATTAAAAGTTTAATAATAATATCGAAATTATAAATAAAATATTTATAAAAATTATAAAATCTAAAAAACAATTATATACTTTTTATTATTATTAAGTAAATCTATTATTATATTATAATAATCTTTTTAGAATCTACTTTTATATTATTAATTAAGATAATAAATCTTAAATATTTAATATAAATAATATCGAATTTATATTTTTTAAAATCAATTTATAATCTAATATTTTAGAGATATTATAAAACTAATTTAATATAAATTTAATATTTAAATATATCTTCAAAGTAGATTAGAATATTATTAAGATATATAATATAAAAAATATTTAAATAGTTAAAAAGAATATTATTTATATATTATTAGTAAATTATAAAGTTATTAGTTAATTTAAAAAATATAATTTTATATTTATAAATATTATAGTAAATATAAAATATAATATATTTTTTTAAAATTAAATTTATTTAAATATAATAAAATATTTATTTAATATTTAATTTAATAAAGATTTTTATATAAAAGATTTAAATAAAAATCTTATTAATAAAAAAAAGAAAGTAATAATCTTTATAAATAAAAGTATTAAATATTTAAAAGTTAATATAAAAATATAATAATCTATTTAGCTTTTTTATAAAAAAGATCAAAGTAATAAATAGAATTTAACTTAGTTTAATAAATCTTTTAGTTAGATTCTTAATAAAATATTTTTTAATAATCTCTAACTTTTTAATCGATATTTTATATAACAAATTGTAATAAAGTTTATTTTCAATACTTTCTTTAAAAGTAATCTTATAATTATAAGATTAATAAAGTAATAAAGTATTTAATTTAGATTTAAAGAATATAATTAAGAATTCTAAATACTTATCTAAGATTAAAAGCTTAATATCAATTTTAAATAAAAAGGTTAAAGTAGTTTATTAAAAGTAAAGAATAGAATATAGTTATTTAAATAATAAAAAAGTAGCTTCTTTATTATCTTTATTAGTTTATTGTTTTTTAAGTAATCAGTCGATCTTATAAATTAAAGTAGTATTAAGTTTATATTAATTATTATAATTATAGAATATATAAAATATAGCTTTTAAAATTATATATAAGTCTACTAATTATTTCAAGTAACTAGTTTAAAGTTTCTAAAGAGGTTTGAAATATTTAATAGTAATAAAAGGTTAACTTATTAACTTTTATTTAAAATAAATCTTTATTATCTTGAATATACAAGCTTAATCTTATATAAATATCTTATAAAGTTTAAAGAGTTGTAATATAATTATAATAAAGATTAATTCAACTTTTTAACTTATAAAATAAAATAAAATCTCTTCTACTTTTATATATTATAGTATTATTAATATTTTCGTTGCTAAAGCAATTAAACAAATATTAGTTTATTATCTCTAATATTTATCTAACTTACAATCTTGCTAATTAATATCCTTTTAATATTTAAAGTCAATTTTATAAGAATTAAAATTAATACAAGTATATATTATAAGTCGAGAGTAAATATAATTAAAGGATAAATTTGTAAGCTAATAAAGTTTATATTATTTATAATTAAAAAGAATTCGATTTTCAGAAAACTATTTTCTTCTAAAAATTAAAAGATATATAAAGCGAGTAATTAGAAAAGAAGTATAAGTTTATAATCAACTATTAATTAATAAATTTAAATAAATATAATAAGAGATTTCTTAACTTTATTTACTATTATAACTTTTAATTAATAAAAAAATCTTTAATTTCTTTATTATAACTTTCTAAATTAAATTAAATATTTTAAGAAATATAATATTAATGAAAGTGAAGTTATTTATTTTAAAATTAATAAAAGTTTTAATTTAGAATAAATATTGATTTCTTAATAGTATATAAGAGAATATTATATACTTTCTTCTAAATAGCTTTATTAAATCTAAATATCTTATATCTTTTATTCTATTTAATAAAAAGTTTTTTATTAGATATAATCTTTTACTTAGTTATTAATATTATAAGTAGTAGCAACAGTTTCAGCTTTATATTTATCCTTTTATTTTTACTTTATTATTATATCAAAGTATTTTTCTTTTTATTTGAAAAAATCAATATCAATAATATTAATATAATAAAAGATAGTATTATAAGATTAATTAGTAATATTTTTAAATAGAGAATTATTCTAAACTTTGTTTTAAAGAGTAGAGGTTGAATTCCTTAATATAAAGTAAAGAAATATTTTAATAAAAATAAGATTAACTAATCTTAGTAAGAATATATAAATAAGATTAGTTTTATAATTTAAAGAGAGGTAGTTAACTTAATTAATAATAACTTCTTAGCTAGACTTAATTAGAGTATTAATAAAATAATATAAAGAAGTAGATATTATAAAAGAAATAAATTTTAATAGTTCTAATAGCTTTTCAAAATTATCTCTTTATTTTATAAAGTTAAAATATTAAATAAATTCTTTTAAAATAGTAATTTAATATTAGATACTCTTAATTTAATTCTAATAATATTTAGTAAGCTTATAAGATAAATCTTTATAAATTATTTATTTAAAAACTAATTTAATCAATATTAAAATATAAAGTTATTAATAAAACTTCTTAAATAAAGATAAAAAGCTTAAAGTTATTATAAATAATATTTAGTATTTAACTTTAGTTTAGATAACTTTGAAGTTATTATAGAATAAGATATATAACTCTTCAACTAGTTATTCAATAAATAAAAAAAGTTTTTATAAGAATAATCCTTTTAGATAATTCAAAGTAATACTTTCAACTTAGTTATTTATATATTTACAAACTTAGTATTTATTAAAGTAAATATATATAGCTAGTCGATTAAAAACTATTCGCTTTTAAAAAAATAAAAGAATATTAAAACTATTATTAAACTTATTAATTAGATTAGTAACTTGAAAAAGATATTCTAAGTATTAGTTAAAAAACAAAAGTTTATAAATAGATTAGATATATAAAAGCAATTTAATTAACTTAATATCTTTCTTAATAAGTAGATTAGAAGTATAATATACTTTAATAAATAATCTTCTTAATTGAAAAGTAAAAGTTTAATATTTAATAATAAAGATTAATTAGTTTTATAATTATCATTTTTATAAAGAAGAGGTTGAATAAAAGATAGTAGTAATATTAAAAGTAATACTAAGAGAGATTTAAGTAGAAATTAATTTAGTAAATTATATTTATTATAATTTTAACTATTCTTATTAGATCTTAACTTATATTTATAATTCTAAAATTAGTCTAATTAATATTATAATCTCACTGTTTATAGAAGCTAGTGAAGATCTTTGATCTTCTAATTAAAAAGATTAGAAATCAACTTTTTTACCTTTCTCTTTTCTTCTACTTTATATATTAATATAAAAACTTTGAAAGATATTATTTATAAACTTATCTTTTAAGTTGTTATTATAATCTTTAAATTAATTAAAAGAGATTTTCTTAAAAAGGAAGATTATTTTAAATATAAAAGACTATTATTAAGAAGTTTTAATACTCTTCTTAAATATAATAAGTTTAGTATTCTAAGAAGAAGATATATTAATAGGAGGTCAATTAGAAGAAGTAATAATAAAAGTAAGTAGAAGTAAAAGTAAATAAAATAAAGTAAATAAAAATATAAATACTTTTATTACTTTTTAATAGAATAAGTTTTCTCTCTATAACTTAGTAGTTTTCTAAATAAGAAAGATATTAATAAGATATTATTTAAATAATTACTAGTTAGTTAAAGAGATTAAATAAATTATTAATAATATAATAATATATTATATAGGAAGATTATATTATTTTTAGAATTAACAATTAAAAAGTTAAAAAAGTTGAAAAGCTTTAAAAGCTTATATATATATAAGAGTTATATAAGTTATATACTTATAGTATATATATACTAAATATATTCAAAGTAGTATCTTGAAATATCAAGTGATAAAATAAATATAATATATATAAATCGCTGATATTAGTAATTTAAATTATTTGAATTATTACAATTATAATAAAAATAATTTATTAAATTAATTTTTATTTAAATCTCTTTTAATATTACTTTTAATATTATTACTATCTTTTATTCAACTTTATCTTTATAAAAATAATAATTATAAAATTAATTAATCTTTACTATTAAATATTAAACTTCTACTTTTTAATTAAAAAGATTATTTATTAAAATATATTATATCTTTGAATTATCTATTAAGAAAGTTATTAAACTAGTTAAATTATTTTTATATATCTAATTTATTTATAAACTTTCTTCTTTTAATTAATATTTAAAATATTTTCTTTAAATTACTAATTTAATTAATAAACTTAATAATAATTTTAATATCTTTTTATTTTTTTAGAAATATATAGTTTTTAATTAACTAGTTATATATATTTATTTTAATAAATATTAAGTTTATAAATATATAAGTAATTAAATTGAAAGTATTATTTTAAATTATCTTAAAAGATTATTTTTATAATAACTTTCTTTATTTATTAAATAGTTAATTGAAAAACTATATACTTTATTTTATAATAACTTTGAAACTATTTAAATTAAAATTAAATATTAAATATTATTTACAATAACTTTAAATCTTTTATTTTTATTTAAGAAATTCTATTAAAAATTTTATATTTTAATATCTATTAATTTAATTTCTAAATAAATAATTTATAGAAATTTACTTTTTAAACTTATTAAATATTATTAAAATCGAATTAAGAATATATTTAGTATTAGATTATTATTTTAGAAAAACTTATTTAATACTTTAATTTTATAAAATAGAAAGAAAATTTTAAAAAGTTATTAAAATTATTATAATCTACTTTTATTATAATATTTATTTTTTTATATTATTTTATTAATATTGTAATTAAATTTAATTAAAAAGTTATTATTAATTAAACTAACTACTTTCTATTTAATTATAAAATTAATTTTATTTATTTAAACTTATTAAAATTAATTAATTCTATTTTTATTAAAATATCTTTTTACTTTATATTTAGAAATTAGATTTTTACTTTTTAAAATAAAATTCAAAATAATCTTCTATTTAAAAGTATTATTAATTAATTATATAATATTACTTTTTACTATATTAATATTATTAATATTAACTTTTTCGATTAAAAAGAAAAATACTTTAATATATTAATTAAATAAAAATAAAAAGATAAATATAAAGTTAAAGTTATTATTATTACTTATAATATTAATAACTAAATAAAAGATTATATTTAATAAAAGATTTTTTATTAAATAGTATAAAAGATATAAAATATTTAAATTTAATAAAACTACTTAAAAGAAAGTATATAATATTCTTTTATATATTATTAAGAAATTAATATTTATTTTAAATTAAAACTTTTATTAATATTATATTCTTTAATATATTTAATTTAATTTAGAAAGTTATAATAAAGAAATTAAAAACTTTTTTATTAGTTAAAAGTTATAATAATTAATAAAGTTAAAAGATTTTTTATTATATTTATTTAAATTTATTAATTAATAGTTAATTATAAATTTATATTTCTTTTTTAATTATTTACTTTATATATCTTTTAATTTTTAAAAAAAATAGTTTTTTAAAAATCAAATTCTCTTTAATTACAATTAATATAAATTATATTAACTTATAAATTTACTCTTTAATTATATTTACTCTCGATTTATAATATATATTTATATTAACCTTAATTTTTATAAAATTAACTTTGAATATTAGAAGGATATTAATTAACAAGATTATAAATTAAATAAATATTAAAAATAATAAGTTAATATTTACTTAGCTACTTCAATAATGAAAATATTAATAATATTATAATATATAAAAGTAAAGGAAACTTTATCTTACTTACTAAATTAAAAAGTAGAATTAACTTTTATTATAATTATATTATAGTCTTTTAAACTAAGTAAGATCTTTATATAAGATTAAGTTTATATATTTAAGATAATAAAAACTTATTTTAAGTAAAAGTTAATAAACTAACTTTTTATTATTATTAAATATTTTAAACCTCTTTAAAAAATTTTAAATTAATTATTTAAAACAATTAATAGATTTATATATAATCTTAAGAGTTATACTTTATATACTTTATAATTATAATAATTAATATAAACTTAATATTACTTCGATTTATAAAGTCGATCAATTATTTAAAGAATAATAAGTTAATAAAGATAATAAGAAAATTATTTTTTATTATTTAAACAATTATATTCTATCTTTTATTTTTAATAAATTGTTTTAATCTTTTTATTTAAGATTAATACTAAGTTTTTAATTTTTAATAAATATTTGAAATTCTTAATTATATTCTCTAAATTTAAATTAAATACTTTACTACTTTATTAACTTTATAATTATATAATTATTTTAAAAGAAGATATAGAAAATAAACTTTATTACAACCTATTATATAAAATATCAATTAAAAAGTTAAAGATTATTAAAAAATACTTTATTAAGAATTTAATTAAAAGATTTATTAAATTAAGTTAAATTTTATTTACTATTTTAATTCTCTTTATTAAGAAGTTAAATAGATTATTATACTTCTATATTAACTTTTAAATATTTAATACTTTTACTTATAAAGATTATTACTCTCTTCTTTTTATTAATAAGACTTTTACTTAAATTTTTTATATAAAAATCTTTATTAAACTAGATATTAAATAAATATTCTATTATATTTAAATAGATCCAATTTCAAAAGAATATATTATATTTTATATTTACTATAATATCTATAAATATAAAGTTATACTTTTTAAATTAATTAACAATTTTACAATTTATTAGTAATATATAAATAATATTCTTTTTAATTATTTAAATATTTTTTATATTATATATT
>JANHAD010000359.1:0-20567 GCA_026226035.1 Clarireedia monteithiana
GGGGGGGGGGGGGGGGGGGGGGGGGGGGGGGGGGGGGGGGGGGGGGGGGGGGAATCGTCAGGAACGTAGAGTCTTTTCGGGTTGAGGGTGGATTTTTGGGTGTGTGGAGAATTTGAATCGAGGGTCCGGATTGCGGATTGCGGATTGTGGATTGTTGTAAGTAACGAGCGGTTAGTTCCTGTTCCACGACATTGAAGATCAAGGGAAGAGAGATGGAATAGGCCGGTTGCACTGGTCGAGAAATGGAATCTGGTATGGCAGGACGGGGTCTTGAGAATGGAAGTACTTGGACTTGGTATGGAGCATGAAGTATCGAGTTCCGCGAATCTTACTTTGTAATATTTTTTTTCTTCCTTCCTTGGGAATCTGGGACCGTGTGCAGGTAGGCTTTTTCTGTCAGGGGTGTGGGGAAGGATAGTGTAGTGTAGTGTAGTGTAGTGGCTCGTGGTCGGTGGGTGATGGGTGGGTGGTGTGGTAATGGGTAATAATGGGTAATGTTGGTAGGGCAGAGAAGGGGCAAACGAGAAATTGGAAATGGGAAATGCGAAATGCGAAATGCGACATCCACGGCTCGAGTGAGGCCAGTGAGGCCAGTGAGGCAAGTGAGGCTATTGTGAGATTGCGAGTTTGTGACAGGTAACAGATCGTCCACGGTCCACTCTCCCGAACAAAGTAAGAAGAAGGAATGTGAAAAGAAATACGCGTTCCAATTCTGGCGAGGCGATATGACAATGAGGCGCGGAGAAGCAACTTCTGGGATTCCACAGATACACAGAGCAGAGAGACACATAGCCAGATAGACACATAGCCAGATAGACAGACAGAGAGCCGATCGCAAAGATTTCGTATTTCCTTGCGTTTCGTCTAGATTTCACCCATCGGTGCGCCGCAATGACCACGGCCACCGACCACCACAGTACAGTTGCGCTTTTCCCTTTTCGCTGTTCCCTTTCCCTTTCCCTTTCCCTTTCCCTTTCCCTTTTCCCTTTTCCATTTTCCCTCCCTTTTCCCTTTTCCCTTTTCCCTCCAACTTGCTGTTCTTCCTGTGCATGCTCTCCACGACATTGGAGCCAGATCATTGGAGAGATTCGCTCGCGAAGGGGTCGCGGTTTTGTGAAGCTAGGTCCGCAGGTCTTCCCCAAACCTGCAACCCGGCTCTAGTTTCTGTAACCAGGGGTGGGCCGTGGACTGTGTGTGGGTTGAGAGGAGGATCGAGGGATTATTGTACGAGGTACTATAGTAAATGTGGCTTTTTGGCATCTTTTCTTGGCCCTTTTCCCTGGTGCTTTTTCTATTGTACTGTATACTTATAGTATACTTATACTGTATGCCGTTTGTCACCTGCCATCCCGTGAGACTTTCTGATAGGACCCATTCGACTACGACGATACTAAGAGAGATAGAGATGTATCTAGATCCAGCTAGGAAAGGTATCCAGCTCTATTATCTGTGCCGGGGAATACATCATCGCGGTAAAGCTATGTACAAGTAGGTAGCTTCTACTGGTACCTGCTTTGCTTAGAACCCATTTGCCTTGTCGGTAGATAGCCCGTAAGCAGGCAGTAAGCAGGCAAAGTAGGCCAAGCAGGTAAGTAGGACAGACACAAAATGCTTGAAACCTATAAATGCAAACAACAGATGTGAGTGTTCTAACTATATATACTCGGTGAGCCATACGTCGAATACATCTACAGCACTCCTTTTGTCGCTATACAAGTAAGTAGGTTTATGCTCCTCCTCCTCCTTCTTCTCCTCCTTCTTCTCCTCCTTCTCCTCCTTCTCTTTGACAAGCACCCGCAGAAGCACGGATCTGAAAAAGAAAAGTGATACTGATCGAGGTCGCCTGGGGAAGCCTTTAGAGTTACCCATCTGTGGGGCCTGGGCCTTCAACGATGAAAGTCCTTTTGATAGGAACGGAACTTTTTCTTAGACTTGCTTAGGGGGAACGCGCCCGAGATTCCAGACCTTTTTTTGTCGCGGTTGCTTTTGGAGTGGCCAGAAGAATCTATAATCTATTTGAGTGTCCAGAAAAATCCGTTTCTTCCCCAGATCGTTTTGGGCCTTCTTTAATTGAACTGCTCCCACTCCACTCCCCTCCCCTCCTCCTCTCCTCTCCTCCTCCCTTCCTCCCCTCCTCCCCTCGTCCTCCTCGCATAGTCAACATCTTATATTGACCTAATGTCCTCATCATTCTCAATTCCATTCCCAACTCCATTCCCAGCATTCTCAATTCTATTCCCCATTCCCCATTCCCCATCCCCCATTCCTCATTTCCCATTCCTCACTCCCCATTCCCATGTGCCGCCTTCTGTATATACTCATTTTACATTACGAAAGGCACTTGGGGTCCAAAGGAATGCTGGCTAATGAATTTATTCCCCCAATATCCAAATTGCCGGATCCGCCAGGAATTCTTTTCAAATTTACGGCCTTCAGCATAAATCCATGGGAAACCCCATCGCCTCGTTATTCGTCAGTACTCCGTCTTGAACACTCAGCCGGCTTCGTTACGCCTCAATCAATTTGGGTTATGCTCAAAATCTCCTGTGTGTCCGTTTTTGGACGCATGATTCGCCTGAGAACGACATTGCAATTCATGTTCAGCCCAAACGGAATTCTGACCAACTCAACGCCACTTAGGTCGGTAGAGCACTAGTTTGTACTTCGTTGTTCAATCACTCCAGATTCTGCCCGGAAGAAGCAATTACATCTGTGTTCCCCCTCCTGAATCATCGCGGTGATATCAAATGCATACGATAAGATCTATCACCAATAGATCAGCAGATTCATTCCATTGCCAGTGTGCCGCTGCCTTGCTTCAAGTGGCTAATGATGATCAAGATCATCACTGACGGGTAGTAACATGAGTGAGTACAAGAGACACAGACACTAGTATGATTGTTCGGCTTTATCGTGGGACTCAAGTTTATGGCTTCACAATCACTGCCGGTGATGAGCACTACCGCTTGTGGCGCCCTTTGTCAATACATTTGCCGGGGCGCCCAGAGCCTCTCACTGACTAACAAAATGAAGTCCTTGACTCAAACGCAGGCATCCAGAGTACACCGGCGGATGTGGGACCATTCGAGGTCGGTCGCCTTCCTGCATATTTCGAAGCTTTCATTTTCAACCTCGGAGGAAGAATGCCAGCCACCTCGAAGCAGCATCGTTGCACTCATACTCTGCAGATCTCTGTATTCCCACTCGATGAATCTGTTCCATTTGTTTGGACTTTCCACGCCCCATGGATGCCGAAACATAAGATCGGATCAATAGCGAGCTATCATATGTCAAAAAAATGAAAGCGGAAAAAAAAAAACAGTTTTGTTACAACCAGTGCATTTTGGAAATAGGGTCCTTGGGATATGAGATCTGACAGTCAGGCGCCACTTGAGATATGCATTATACGCAAGTTTTGCTTCTTTATAATCAGTGCTCACACCGCTGTTTATCTGAAGCTCAAGCCCAATGAATCATCTATACGTTTTACTTCTTCTATGCGCATCTTCGCCGGAAGGCAGCTGTATTACACGACAGCACCGCATATCGGGAAAGTCGAGCAGATATTATTGCACGTGATCAGTCGCTATCATCGAAGACAGCAGGCTTTCGATATGACCAGTCGGCCTGTTTCCTCGCAGTGCCGCAAAACGTAAGCAGGCCTTTGACGTGGCTCGAGGAGGCACGAGAAGGAGCCCAGTGAGACATGTCCTTCTGGGCTTGATACAAATACACTGGACCATAACTTAGTTCCCAAGGCTCTTGCACCGCATACTAGGTAGGTAGGTGGTATGTGAGAACAGCAACGAAGAATAAGTTGGTCGAAGTAATTTTACGTGAATTTCCCGGAAGATGCATCTTCGTCCAAGCCTTCCCGCTGTTAGGTTCGGAGAGGTTGGATGAATTGAGTAGCTCATATAAGGGCCAACAAGATCGACTGTTTGAATTGCTTGCTCCCTGATCCCCAAACAACTTCGGACGCACCTAAAAAGGCACAGCAAGAGCGAAACGCTCCTTCTCGTATCCCTTCACAGTCACGTTGCAAATGACAGACAGTAAGCCACTGGTAGACCACGCCTACCCATACATATATCTTGGATAGAGAAGAAAAGCCGACAGAATGCCTCTTTGTGCTCCTGACTGTCTGCTTTGTACAATTTTGTTATTTAAGATTATTTAAGATGGAAAGCCGCTGCACAGCATAACGCAATTTTATTCGATGGCTATTTTCGAGTTCGGATTGGTTCATCTGTTCGTTGGGGTTTCCCCAGAATGGCGAGGTTACAGAAACCATGCCCCACAACTCATCATCCGTCATGATATGCAAAATAGTTGCAGGAGGGTACCTACCAATCAACAACCACCGAGCACTTCCATCTTCCCGTCTCTACATAATCTTCGAAACCGTCGCTGTTTTCGGATTTTAAGCATATCTTCACTTCAATTCAACTTCGTTTTGGCTTCAACACCTGAGGCATACAATGTCTAGCCCCACTGTTCACGGCGACAAGGAAGAACGTTGAGGGATGATAACACCGAGTACCTTTTGTCTTTTGCAATACCCGGTACTTAAGTGCCTTCGGTATTGCCATTGACAGATGATCATTTGACGTATGTCATTTCCCATCGGATTGGAGATTAAGGCTCGAGAAGCCTCGCAAATCAGCCTTGAAAGTCGGAGAGGAACTGGCATCGGCAATAGTGTGGATATTTGTAGTTTCATGCATCTTTTCCCCATCACCCACTTTTTATCTTAGGTACGAGAGAGATGCATTGCATACTAGTAGCATCGGCAAAGTATCTCCTTTCCGCAGAGCTCAACCAACAATAGTTAACGATAGCCAAGCAGCACAAGAAGAAGCTCAAGAGGATTCGAGCTTGCTGGGGAAGGAGAGAGAAAGAGAGAGAGCGTGTGTGTACTGTATGCGTATGTGGGCGCGAAAGAGCGTGCGAGAGGAGAAATTACACAGCTAGAACAACATCGATTTCGTACACAGCACATGGACAAGGAGTAATCGATAACCGCTGATCAATCGATAGAATGGGAAAAGCAATTATCCAATAACCTCACTCTTACGAAGGATCTGGTGCGAGAATACTTTCATGGCCGTGGGCCTTACTCTGTACGGACCGTATGGGCGGGAGGATAAAAAGGTTCTGGGCGGTTGGAATAGGAGAAGCATTCCGCGTGTGTCTTAATGCATCGGTCAGGTTGTGGGTGTTATGGGGAGAGGGCGATTCGGGTTGTTCGGGTTGTTCAGATTATGAAGACGATGGACGACGAAAAGAGCCACCGACTTCGGATGCTGGATGGAAGTGTACTCACTCCAAAGTATGTACGAAGTATAATTGTTAATTGTTTGGGTGGGGATTCATGGAAGTGGAAATGCTCATTTTAAATTTCCGCCAACAACTCACGCATTTTATGACTTTCACGAACTTGCTGGTCCAGGTCCAGGTCCGGTCCGGTCCAGGTCCCCATGTAGTTTCTGTCTGTTCCTGACTTGTACCTTTTTTGCCGATGATAATCTGTTTACTGTGCAGGCACGCCGTTCCCATTGGCCCGTCGCCAGCCAATGTCACCTTGCCGGCCCCTCAATTTGCTCCACCGGCGCTCGCTCGTCCAATGGCACGATGGGACGAACACATCTCGACCGCCGAGCCCGTTGATTTTTAAATTAGGTTCTAGCCTAAAACGACCTTCTGGGTGTGCTCCGACCATACGAAGTATCTCATATCGATTCACCCTATGGAAGTAGGGGGAAAGGGAGGAGAGAAGGGTGACAGCTTACGGCTTTGGGGTGTCTGTCGTGCAAAGTGGTGGGCGTGCGAGCTCGTTCTAGCTGTTCTGGGTAGGAGAGGACACCAGGGACACCAGGGACACCAGGGACACCAGGGGCCAGGAGTAACTTCGTATGTACTTGTATGTGTGTGTGTGTGTGTGTGTATATGTATGTGGATGTGTATATGTATGTGCATGTGTATATGTATGTGCATGTGCATGGTATGTGCGTGTGCGTGCTGCTTGCTACTTGGTTATCCATCCGGACTAACTAAGCGTAACTTTCTAAGAAAAGATTCAATTTCTTCTTCTGCATCCGCTCCCTCCCTCTTTTATTACTATACCTTTTTGCACTTCTTCAATCCAACTTCCCCGACAAAGAAGTGTTGTTCGAGAATCATCCATACGCTCGTTATCCAGACAGCAGCAGCACGACGACAAGAAAAATAAGAACGCAAGAAGATATCACGATCTTTTAACGAAACACCAACACCAAGTCTCTCGCTCCTTCCTTCGGGATATCCACGCTCGTTCTTCAACCCCCTACCTCCCAAACTGGTTCAATCAACTTCACTCCTTTTAGTTGATTGTACCGTCCGTTCTTTTTCCAGAGAGATCCAGTTAGGCATTGATCAGAGGAGATTCCGCGAATTACCTATTCAACGACCGCATTCCCGTTGCGCATTGTATCAAAGTTCTTACTCTTTGTGTAAGTTGATCCTTCCTTCCGCTTGCTTACTTGGCGGTAAACATATGAATGCGGTTACCAACGTTGGCTCGAACCTCCAATGGCACCTGAGTTCTTGGAGCAATGAGAGAACCACGATGGAGACGCAAATCGAGAGAGATCATCCAAAGGTTCACACCGTAGCTAATGCATCACTGCCCTATCTATAGTCGTCGTTCAACTTAATATCGATCTCGTCTACTACTGCGTATATCAGCGATATTAACTCATTGCCATATAAACGACCACCTCGAGCACGCTTGATATCTTCTTCTTACTCTCTTTTACATTTAGTCGAAGCAATGGACTCACTATCAACCCTCATTTCCAAAAGATCGTCTGTTCTTAACGTCCGCGACGCCTCTTCAGATTCCCAGACCACCAGCATGTCAAATTCGATGATCAGTCTGCTCATCGCCCTTATGGTGCTCATATTCCTTGCCATTCTTTTAGTCGGAGCGCTATATGTCGTGCGCAAGATTCGCCGCAATAGAGCTGTCGCTCGTCAGCAATTACCCCTACATAACGAACCTCACAAATCGTCAAACCATCGCCGACTTACTATCACAGCAACACCTTATGGTGGCCGCGGTTCCACCATTCATGTTTACGATGAGAAGACTCCCATGATGGACTCGCCCAGCTCTCCACCCCTTTCTCCCGAAAACGTCCCTGAAATTCGCATTACCTTCCCAGACGAACATGACGAATCGACGGGACACAAGAAGGGCGGCCGCGTGGTCGTCGTTAGGGTCGGAGAAAGTAGTGTCGGCCTCGAACCTTTGAAAGATGAGGATCAACTTCCCGCCTACGAAAAGGAGACCGGAGGTACACGATTCCATTCTATCGACATGGACCGAATCGGTGGCCTCAAGGAGAAGGAGAGCTGGTCGTAAACTCCTCGCTCGCCATACTCTCAAATTTATTCTTCTCTTCTTTCGATGCTCCCGTATCGACAAGCGGAGAATACCCCATACATTAATCTTGCACATAACTCTTCCTTTTTCCACCATCAGCGTTCCGTCGCGACGCCATGTTGTAAATGACCCTCGTCTCCCTTTGATCCCTACACATCCTCGGACTACATACGTCAACACGTCCCGATTCTCCCTTACTCAGACCTAGTCTTTTTTTCCTCCAACCAATTACATGTTTTCGCAATATCCATCGACAAAGCTTTTCACGAACTTGGCAAAATGAGCAAAAAGGTGTTTTTTGGGGAGCAAATTGGCGTCATCAAAGTCATAACTTTTAATCGAAAATATTACAACTAGTTACCCCTCAGAAGCGCAGTGGACCTTTTGAAAAAACTTTTCATTTGTTGGATTTGGAATGGAAAGTAAGAAAGAAGAAGGGAAAAAAAGAGAAGAGGAAATATGGACCCTGCCTTTCGTTGAGGGGGACAAAAATATGAAACCACATGGAAAAGCGATCCTGATCGAGGAGATGTTTTTCTTAACTCTTTTTTTCTCTCCCAAGATAATTGTATCTACTTAATGTATTCTACGTAATTTTCTTCAAACAAATTCATGAACGACCAATTTTGGGGTTGGGGGTGGTGGATGAATGGGGTCGGGAATTTTTTATTTCTTTCTTTGGTATGATGGAGTGGAGTGGAGTGGAGTGGAATGGGGTGATAGTTGAGAGATCTTTTTTTGCTACAGTAGCTTGTAGAGCAGAAGATATATGAGTTGAAGGAGGCAGAGAGTGTGTGAAAAGGAGAGAGAGAGAGAGAGAGAAAGGCAATGAGAGAGAGTTGAGCAAAAATTATTTCACAAGACTTCTTTTCTGATGATGACGATGGATTGATTTGATTAATGATATGATGTTGCTGTTTTGCTTGGACTTGGGATAAGATTGATTAGTTGAGCTGTGATGTGAGTGATAATCAACAATACTCAAGTATAAATAAGGACGGGATCGGTTAAAATACAACTAACTGATTGACTGACTGGAAGAAGGACTTTCACTGCTCACTGCTCACTCACTGGCTACTCAGGTTAGACTCCATCTCTCCCTCTTGGATACATCGATCTATTTGCAAAGAATGAAAGGGAGGAAGAGATAGATAGATAGATAGATAGATAGATGCTCGTAGGCTTTTTTATTTTTCATTTTTGAAAAATTAAAAATTAAAAAAAAAAAAGGTGTCGGAGGTTGGTTGTAATAATAACTAGGAAGTAGGATGTAGGAAGTAGGATTAATTACGAGAACCATAAACAACTAAAACTAAAACACATACTCTCTCTCACACAGTCTGTCTGTCTATATCTGTTTCTAAACTTGATATAGCGCTTGAGATGTTCTAGTCTTCTCTCTCCTATACTACTACTTCTTTTCTTTTCTTTTCTGTTTTCGCGTTTCGAAAAAAAAAAAAAAGTTGCACGGCTTCTGGATTGGGATTGTTTGTGGTTGTTTGTGGTTGCGTTTGGATATGTCTATCTATGTTTACGTTGGTGTGGATGGAGATGGCTGGCTACGCTGGGGAAGGGGAAGGAGATAAAGATGGGGATGGGGATGGAGATGTGAAAGTAGAAATGGGAATAGACGCGGGCGGTGGAGGGTTAATGTGAAAGTGGGGATAGAGGCAGAGGGAGGCAGAGGCAGAGAGAGGCAACGACCCAGATTCTGTAGGGGGAAGACGGGGTGGGGGGATGAACTATCTATGATTAACAGCTTGTGACTTGTGACTTGCGACTTGCGAGGTTTGTTGCTCTGGTATGGTATGCTCTGCTCTGGAGTGAGGCTAGGGACGGGTGATACCGAGGGGGACTATAGAAATATTTTATGGGATAGGATGGAGACGTGGAAAGGGAAGAAGGAAAGAAGAAGAGAGAAAGAGGTAGGTGGTGGGGAAACGAGTAGATAGGTTAGGATAGGATAGGATGAGATGAAATAAGATAAAAAACATAGCCGCGTCTGGAAATATAAGACTTTACATAGATACATGTATGCATCAACTGAATGAATGAATGAATGAATTAGTAGATGAGAAGTGAGATGAGATGAGATGAGATGAGATGAAATGAAATGAAATGAGATGAAGCGAGGAGAGGCTAAGAGAGGAGGAGAAGGATAGAAGTATATGGTTGGGAAAGAAAGCTAGGGGAAAGCAGAATGGATGGATGGATGGATGGATGGTTCCACAACTTGAGCGAGAGGGAGAGGGTGGTATAGGTTAGTTGCGCTGATAAGATGGACGGACGATGGACAGTGGTATGTATGAAGTGCTGGCTGAAGTGAGTGGAGAAAGGAAGGGGCGGAGGATACACACTTGTATCCCATCCATTTCTTTATCTGATGTATAAATCGTCCCAATAACAAACCTCGCTTACTGTTGTTGCGCAAAAGGGAAATTGTGATAGAAACTCCTCATTGCACGCAGACTTATGTATACATGTCTTGAGAGCACATCGCATTTGGCAACATTGTATTAAGAGATCTCATGAACCAACATTCTAGTATAATCATCGCGCTTTTATTCTCGGTATTGAAGAGTCTGATTTACCGCGAGATAAGACGAGACACACCAGACTTCCTAGCTGAGGAAACCGGCTACCAAGAGCAATCTAGTAGAATCAAGCACGCCTAAAAAGAATATACAGAGCCGGCCTTCATCCCAAAAGATGTAAAGCAATCTATGATGATATCAACCACCCCCCTTTCATTCCTCAAGTCTAATTCATGATCAAACTGCCAGCCAATTTTTGATGTAAAACAAAGAAAAAGGAAAGGTTGAAAAAATTACAGAAGAGTTTTGAAGGGGTCCGCAGAAATCATAAGGCAATTCTACCTCCTTCCTACCCTTAAATAGACAACCAAACGCCAAAACGACCGGGAATGAAAGTTACGTCTTCGTCTTCGTTGAAAGTTGGTATCGGTATCGGCACAAGTCGTAATCGGTTCGAATGTGATCTGACATCTTACCAACGTCTGCCACCACCTAATGGAGCAGCGTTAGAAGAGGAAAAACCTCCTACCAGCGACCTTCGGTTAGTCCCATCAGCTGATGGAACGGGGGCTCGAAGGGGGATTTAAATGACTTACCTCCACCTCCACGTCCTCGGCCACCACCGTAGCCACGTCCACCATAACCTCTACCTCCACCACCACCACCAAATCTAGTCATCTCAAGAAGGCGGGGATCAATGTGCTGCTTAGCCTCGGTAAGAACATTTACGAGATCACGAGCCTGCTTTTGATCTAATTGATAACATTAGTAAATGAATCCTCAAAAGGGAGTGAAGGAAGACATACTGTCAGTGGTAAAGAGGGTGATGGCAGTTCCCTTTTGCCCAGCACGACCTGTACGACCAATACGATGGATGTAATCCTCCGAATTGTTCGGGTAGTCATAATTGAGCACATGGGTAATGTTTCGAACATCTTCATTGATGGGTTAGCAAATAAGCAAAGATAGGTATAGCAACGGTCCAGGGCGGCTAGTGAAGAAGCTGCATGTTGATATGCATCCAATACTCTCTCGGCGACTGGCATGAACTGTCCATTGCGGCTAAATGCCAAGGTAGGTGATCCACACATCCAGGCTCTCTGGGATGGGAGTCTTGGAGACAGCTTGAGCAAGTCAAGAAATGCCAATTCCATATCTGGTACCTGCGAAAAGTACTGCTGAGTTTGGAATTACGAGCGCAGCACGGTTGTGCTGCACTAAAAGATCCAAGACACCCTAAAGTTAGAGAACCGAAAGACACGATAGAGCCCGGACAATAAGACGCAATCTAGGAAGCGCCGGAGCGTCGAGAGTAAAGCACTATTATATAGACGACTGGGCGTTGCTGCCAAGGGGAAGGGGGTTTCAATCATACCAATACCACGCGAAGCTACATCTGTAGCAACCATGATGGGGCTCTTGCCAGTCTTGAACTCATTCAATACCCAATCGCGCTCGTTCTGTTGTTTGTCACCGTGGATGGCTAAAAGTAATTAGCAGTTGCTCGCGGTAAGATGTGGGTAATAACTTACAAAGCGCCGGCCATCCGTCCTGTCTGAGGAAACGAGTGATGTCGTCAGCAACACGCTTCGTTCCGGTAAAAATCAGAATCTTGTTATCTTTATCCTCCATAATTTTCTCAAGATGTTTGGTCATCTTGTCCCGCTTCTCGAATTCAGAAACAACCTCAACGATTTGAGTAATTCTGTGGTTAGCAGAGAGCTCCATGGATCCAATGTTGACTTGAATGAAGTCATTTAAATAATCAGAAGCAAGGGCTCGGACTTCCTTGGGCCAGGTAGCAGACCACATACATGTTTGTCTGTCTGGTCTAATTTGTCCAAGGATCTTACGGATTTGAGGTTCGAAACCCATGTCCAACATACGATCAGCCTCGTCAAGAACAAGGTAAGTAACACGACGAAGGTTGGTCTTGCCGGACTCGATCATATCAATCAAACGACCTGGGGTAGCAATGCAGACTTCGACACCCTTGGCGAGATCTCTGATTTGAGCACCCTTAGGGACACCACCGTAAACACAAGTGTTGCGGATACGAGAAGACTTTCCGAATTTGGTGATTTCTTGTTGAATTTGTACGGCCAACTCACGGGTAGGCGCGAGGACCAAAACGATAGGACCATCTCCTGGAGCAAGAAGTGGTTGTGCGTTAATGTGAACGATGGCTGGGAGACAGTAGGTAAGGGTCTTTCCGGAACCAGTCTCGGCAATACCGACAACATCACGTCCAGAGAGAGCCATGGGCCAACCCTGAGATTGAATTGGTGTGGGTGCTGGGAAACCTTGAGCCTTGACTTCGCTCATTACGTATGCTGGGAAACCAGCCTCATCGAAAGTCTCGACTGGCTTTGGGACATCTCTGCCTTGAACAGCAATTGCGTGTTGAGATCTGAATTTGGCAACTTCCTCTTCTGATCGAGCAGCAACTACTGGATCTTCCTTGTAGAATGACTTTTCGAACTTAGGTAAGGTGCTCATGTCTGCATGACGTTGTTAGTATCTTGCCACCAAGCTGTTCAAGAAATTGATGACTTACCCCAGTTTTGCTTTTGCAGGCCAGCACCAAGGTTGGACATACGGTCTCCTCCTCCACCGCCATATCCACCTCCGCCACCTCCATAACCGCCTCCGGAGTAGCCATTGACGTTTCCGCCACCACCGCCTGTGAAAATAATCAGCGATCAATTGATGAATAATCGCAGTGGGAAATCAAACATACCTCCTCTGCCACCACCGTATCCTCCACCTCCGCCAGAGTAGCCATTAGAACCTCTGCAATCAATGTCAGTAAATATTCCAGAGCAAGAAGAGAAATGAAATAGGGATGGTGCCACATTGCGACCGTGATTCTGAGACGCGGTTGAACTGGAGAACACCCGTCACCGTAACCTCAAAATCACCAAACGCAATCCAACGCGAAGCGCCAAAACTTATCAACAATATCGAGACTCATAGGTTTTTGCATACCCATTAGAATGTCCATTGGAGTAAGAGTTGCCTCTACCATATGAGGAGTCTCCATTTCCGTACCCATTACCGCCACCACGTCCTCCACCATATCCTCCGCCATACGACATATTTGCGATGATTTGGAGAGTGTTTAGGATGAAATGTGCAGATTTGTATTTAGAGCGGTGATTTTGCAAGTTGATGTGATTGTTACTGCGCGATGAAGCCTCGTAAATTGATGAGAAGCCTGGCAGGTAATTGTTATTGACAAGATATGGTAGGAAAGTAGAGAGAAAAAATGTAAGAAAGGAAGCTGCACTAAGATGTTTTCGCTTGTAGCAGCTATGACTAAATGGGTCTAGCACAGCGCAAGTTTTGAACCCCGAAAAA
The DNA here is from genome assembly GCA_026226035.1 of Clarireedia monteithiana. Taxonomy (NCBI): domain Eukaryota; kingdom Fungi; phylum Ascomycota; class Leotiomycetes; order Helotiales; family Rutstroemiaceae; genus Clarireedia; species Clarireedia monteithiana. The sequence continues at coordinate 13,321 of JANHAD010000359.1, forward strand.
AAAAGATCTCATCGAATTTTTTCTCGAAATTTTCATCGAAGATTTCAATTCTAGCCAACCACAGTTGAGGATATTAGCCAACCACAATTGAGGATATTTACAATGCATTGTTTGGTTGCTTCAAGGGATCCTTTTGCGAGTGGTATCCGTATCCATCATTTGCTAGCAGCAGTGCCAGTGCCAGTGCCAACACCCATGTCCCAGAATCCGGTCTCCATCTGCTCCATAAGTACAGAAAATTAGCCAACGTTCGCCCTCGTTATGAATATGAGAAAAAGGCTCCACTTTGTTTCTTCCAAAAGTTTGAAAATATTCGCCGTCGTTCACGATGCCGAGATTTGTGATGTATATTCGTAGGTGACGTTCGAAAAAGAAGAAAAGGGAAAGAAGTGGTGGGATTTCGTACCTTCGTTGCGTGAACAAATATCTTAACCAATTCTTCTATTCTATTTGGTGACTGCAGTAAAGCGTGTCTCTCAAGCAGAGCTTCAATTGAGTGAGCCCTCGTCCAATTACTTGTCTTCGAGCACCACTTACCCGATCCAACCTTTACCGCCGCGACGTAATCATCAGCAACATAATTCTCTATCCATTTCCAATAGATGTTGCCCTCGCGTTTCGTCTTCGGATCCGCATGGAGCCGTTTTGCTATTTCGCCATATCCGATGAGGCAGGGCGCCATGGATATTTGGAGAGCCAGCCAATCTTCTGATTGACCTATATCAAGGACATATCTTTTCGCGTTAGCTGATGCTAAGCATACAGGATCTTGAGATCGTACCTAGTGTATGCTGTGCATGCTATTGTGCCTCTATCAGCAAGGTTTGCGGTCCTGGGGATGGAGAGTTACCTTGATTCTCTTCGCAAGCTTCGATCTCAGCCTTGGTCATGCCAAAACGCTCACAGTAGTTGATATGTAAGGCCATCTCTCGATGGATATGGCCTACGATACCTGCCGCCTTCAAAAACGTCAGCACAGCCCGCATCGTAGTAACTTCAGTAAGTCATACCGCCGCAATATCATCCATGGTTTTGGCCTTGTAGGAGGCCAAAGCATTTGCCCTTGCAAACTGCACCTGTTTGATGTTAGCCACTTCCATAAAATTTGGGGGCCGAGTTTACGAACCAAGTAGAGATAATCCTGTATAAGGTAGTACTTGAAAGACTCTATTGGTAAGGTCCCATCCGCAAGTCCTGCCACAAACGAATGTTCCGTATGCTCGACCCAAGCAGCCTTGACGTCCGGTCGTTCTAGCAAATAATCTACAAAGTGACCTCTACAATAAGAGTGAGCTGTGAATTATGCAAAAATGTGCAAGAATAACATACGGAGAAAACGGCAAATTGTACGTCGAATGGAAATGATTGATCGGCCCATTCCCCTTTCCAAGGTCTGGAGCTGTTCTAATCCCAGCCTCAATGTATCGGCAAGCATTCTTCACTGCTTGGACGACTTGCATGCCGTTCGCAAGATTAGATGCAACCGCAGCTGTTCCATTAGCTCATCTCTGTCTGTTTCGAGTAGAAATACCCACAAGCCATTGAACATCCTGTGCCATGAGTATTCTTTGATTTCTGGTATCCAGTCTCGATCTGCGTCATTTCACCATTGCCATATAGAATATCAATCATCACTTCCTTTTCCGCCTCACTGTTCGCCACTGTGCCATCCTTACGAAAAGGTAAATGACCACCTTTCATCAACACGTACTTTGGACCTAAAGACTGCACCATCCTTGCGATGTTCTTCAAGTCATCCAAGGTCTTAGGTTCCTCAACAGGATATCCCGCCTCTTCCAGGAGTAATTTTGCCTCAGGTACGTTTGGTGTAAGTATGGTAGTCTGCGGCAGAAGGAGTTCACGCAGCTCGCGGATGGCTTTGGAGGGCAGAAGCTGAGATCCGCTAGTAGAAACCATAACCTCGAGAGACGTTAAAATCCAAAGTTCCTTAGATATCAAATGGTACCACGTACAGGATCAACAACCAGTGTCTGCACGTGATGTCTCTTCATGGCTTCCGCTACCACTTCTACCGTCTCGGCAGACGCTAGCATACCTATAATGTATCGTCAGTATCACAGTTCATCCGCCAAGGCATTTGCTAATCATGAATATCACAAGCGCAAAGTAATCACCTGTCTTCACAACATCAACCCCCACATCACTAACTGACAGATCGATCAACTTCTTCACGAAGTCGGAAGGGATATAGTGAATATCCTCGACGCCTAATGTGTTTTGAGCAGTTAGAGCAGTCGTAGCAGTCATAGCATAACAGCCGTGTGCCGCAATGACTCTCTGATCTGCTTCTAGTCCCCTGCGCATTTTAGTGTTAGTTCATCCATCATCCATCGTTGCAGCAATACAGAATGGAGATATACTAACGCTCCACCAGAACTATCAGAGCCGGCAATAACTAGAACACGTCCAGGCGCCATCTTTAATGATAGGGTTTGGAAATATTACATTTTGAAAGTTAGATAAGTGTTGAACAAATTGAAGGAAGATGAATGCATGCTATTATGTAATCGGAATTACTGGGCGGCATGATCAGCACGTGCTAGCAGGTAAGTGTAGGCCAGATTTTATGTATGGCCAGGTCTTTCATTTCTCAGTGTTATCATTAGACTTAAAAATTTTCTAGTTATTCTCAATTTTGTTTTAAACCCAAGTTCCCAAGTACATATATTGCTATTTCCTCCATGATCAGTATTGCAAACGCTAAGCGCATTCATAAGATGACAGCCAGACTCCCAACGATTGTTCAGTAAAGGACTTCCCAGTCTACGATCCACTCTTACTGGGTGGCTTCTCGATCTGAGTGTCAACAGTATGCTCACCAGTCTCTATTTCTCCAATGCTCTTCTCTCTCGTCTTCACAGCCGCCACCACAATAACCCCCATCCACACCAACCACATAGTAGCTGCAACGATACCATAAGCAATCTCTCCCGATTTACTGTTATTCGACAACCTCAGTCCCAGCCCACCATTGATAATGCCCAAGGTGATCACTGAACGACCCCACCAAACATGTGGATGAGTTGCAGGATTCGGTCGGCCTAGCCGCTTGTATAGGATATGATGTACTAGTCCAGTGACTGGCTGAAGGGTCAGACAACCCGCGACGGTAAATCCGATGATTGCGTGTGTGCTGCCGAGATTGTGCGTCCAGTACGCTAGCCAGGCGGCCATGCCGAGTGATGTGAGAACAATCATGTAGGTGCCGACCATCCACCAGGCATGGTACCAGAGCAGGTTGCGGAAGCTCAAAATGCGAATTCCGATGGCACCAGTAGGGAACAGAACCACGTAGGCGAGCGATGCGAGAACACCGTGTGCAATCATCACCGTGCCGTAGTTTGATGGGAACCCTTCAAAGGAAGCAGAGCCTCCTCCACCTGCCCCAGTATCCGATGAAGAGGCTGTAGGCGACGGCGGTGCCGAGAATGGATTTGCAGCGTGTCCACCTGTTGCATGTTGCAGATTGAACCGCGTGCTACCATATGCGTCATGAATGTGAAGCGGAATAGTAATGTCATCAGATGCAATAGGGGGGCCGCTTCTATATGCATATATCCAATGTGAAGAAGGATCCGTGAAGTTCATTGATCCGCCTGCCCAACTGTTGCAGTTCGAGCCTGTTGATACACTGAGTTAGTGCATTCATATATAAAGGAGTGGAGGACTTACACCTCACATTGGCGACCATTTGACCGTTCGAAATCCCCGAGCCAGCAACGAGTGTTGCCTTCGCAGAACTATTAGCTTTTGGCTGCGTTTCGCCAACACCAAGTCTAGGTGCGAGCGTAACATTCGTTCCCGCCGCATTTGCGTAGATGAAGAATATATTCGAGTTTTTCATAGAAGAACCTTGACCGAGGGCGATCCATGACATCGACGTAGGCCCGCTCAGCTGGAAGTATATATCTCCTCCACCAGTTGCGGCGCTTGATGCTGGAATGTTCACCGCATAGCAAATACTATCCGTGCAGTAGGAACTGTTCTGAGCATAAATTCCAGATGCTAGGCTAAGTCAGGGTGAGTAAAACTAGCCGGGAAATAGGTCTGGCATACCTGTGAGAAGAAGACCTAGAAGCAGCCGTGAAGGTAACATGATGAAGTTGTGAAAGATACAGTTTTGGTCCCAGGGAATGAAAAACAGAAGCACTATGGAGATGCGGGTGGAAAGGACAGGAGCAGGTCATATATTTTCAGAAACTTCGGCAATATACTTAACACAATCAAAGTTGGGCATCCTATCCCAGACCATGTCGTTTGAGCTCATGCGGTAGTATCGTGCCCGGGAAAAATGTATGGGGTAATATATGGTTATTTGGAACTGTTTTGGCGCTTTGAAATAAGTACTATCATATAACCTGCAGCCAATGACAATGCAATAGTGACCATGTTAATATGACCAAGAGTTGACAATACATGGGACTGTACCATACAAAGTCGACAGGATAACCACGGCCGTGTCACCCGAATCAAGCAGGTCAATTCACGTCCGTCAACAATCACGACAGTGAGTATCTAGGATAAATTCACGGGTAATGTAGGTGGGAGAGTACTGGGCGCGGCCCACAAAACGCCTCTTGGAAGTCACCTAGCAATACCTGGCATGAATGAAACAGACCCAAACTTATACCCCATTTGCCGGCCTACTTGGCGGAAAACAGCGAGGTGCAACAATTCTTCGAGCTCGGTCAAATTCATGTTGTCAAAAAGATATAATGCGAGAGGTGTAATAGTGATTTGACAATGTTGACACAAACTGTGATGACCTTCCAGAAGAGCATACAATGTTTGTCCATTCCTTGATTTATAAAAATTTTTCAGCACAAGGAGACAGTGGGGTTGCACCGTGCAGACCCCGGAAACCATTAGCAGCAACGATGCTAATCGTTGAACACTTTGGTTGGCCGTGAATAGAAATCCTACCGTTGGACGTTATTCTATCGACGGTTTGAAACCCGGAACTGTCAGTAAGAATAGAGATAAGCACAGAGGTTAAGGTTTTCGGGGGTAAGTAGGATGTCGGACCGACGACAGAAATGTTGATATCGACAGGGTGAAGCATAGTTGCTGGACCAAGTCTTGAACAAGACTCCAGGATAAAGGTGGCCAGGGGGGGACTGATCAGGCAGGCCGACGGATCAGGCAGGCCGACGGATCAGCCTTGAGTCAACATTGGGTTTCTGCATCGCATCAGATATGAAGGATCTACTCGGCAGCTTGATATCGCGTATGGTACAAACACTCGAAAAAGGGAAGGTCATGAGGATGCGCTGAGCGAAAGCGAGAAACTTCTCAGGAAAACTGGCTGTATCCACAGACATGCGCCACCCTGGACCTTGTGTGCGGATGAAGGCACTTTCGACGACGACCTAGCTTTAGGTCTGCGAGGTGATGTGGAACCCGGCAGTGAATAACGCTCGTGTTATCAACAAGCACGCAAGACAAAACAAATTCAACGGTAGCGAAGATCATATGCGCTTATGCACCCCTATACCCGGCCCCGGGCCTTCACATTCAGCCAGCAGCCGTCGGAAAGAGCCGTCGAGAGTATATAGAACTACCGGTAGATGAAGTGATCTCACGAGGCTTCACAAGCAATATGACAACACATCACCGGCCCTCGGAGCTCCGTTTGGATAATCTTGAGCCGTGTCTTGAGTCATGAGTAGATATACCACCTGTCAATCTGGCTTGTGTCGCGCGCAGGAGTATTTTCCATATGGCTTAAACACGAGGTCTCTGGCGTAAATTGAGGTTGATCGGGCGTTGTTGTGTATGATTCTATGCTTCTTCTTGTCATGCATTGTTCCAAGAATTCCAACGGTGCTTTCCATGAGTTACTTTTAAGTTACCTTCCAACGGTCAGGATGTGGTGCAGGGGGGGATCATTGTACGCCCGGCCGTGCTTCTATAATCTATTATGTCTTTATTCTATAGTTAATCTATTATGTCTTTATAATGTCTTTATAATTTCCCAAAACATATTGTGGCTAAAAGCATCGTTGCTAATGTAACGCAGAGAGCAATATCCCTCCAGCCTAATTCCGCCCAATAATGTCACCATCGTCCTTCGTACAGTAAGTATACCGTAGTTCTTCTATATCCCGCGGGTACACCCACTTCCCGCAAGTCTCATCCTGCCACTCCTCATTACCGTCCCTGTGTACCGCACACCGCACACCGCACACCGCACACCACACACCTCACAATCCCAACCATCCTCCCAAACCACCAACGAAACACACCGGGACCGAAGCACAACAGATAAGCAACAAAAGCCCATCCCATCGCCTCTCATCATCTCCTCTCCCTCGAATCCAACAAACCAATGCGCCATATCCTCAAGCCATGGAGAATCCAGCAAGGCCAGAGCAGCAGCCAGCCAATCAAACACGCGCATGATATATTTCGGGACCGAACGCATAGATAGCGACCTGCAACAACAAATGCAAAGATTCATCATTCATCATCCACCGTTCTTCTTTCGCCTTGAGCTGGCTGGGATCAAACGAATTGCGGTTCCGACGAAGATGGATGGGGGAATCCGTCATGCCACGCCGTTTGGTCCAGCGGGGAATTGGATATGGTGAAACCAAAATATAAGCCCAAAGAGCCACTTCTCCAGAATGTGGCGTCCCTTTTGGATTTTCACAGATATGGAACCTCCGAATGGCCTACATCTATGGTAGGCCTATAGGAGCCATATAGGTGTATCGGACATCCCATAGACCTATCGGGGAGATGGATTTAAATCCCTTTACAAGAGGTCTATGGGAAAGGCGTATATGGGATGCTTCGATAGGCCGTTCGGAGGTTCCTTATAGACTACTGGGGCTACGCTGTTGGTTCTCGGTCCCAGAGGTGAGTGAGTGGTTATACATACAATATGAGGGCATTTGCTTGGGCTTGCTTGGCTTTGCTTGGCTATCTGTGCTTTCTTTTATTTTTTATTCAAGGTTACTATGATCGGATGAATAGCTTTAAAGCATTTTATTTCCCAGGGCTTTTCATCCCATAGTTCCACCCATCTATTACTCTCCCCTCCCAAGAACAAATGTTAAAAAGTGTGTTTTACTACTGACGTAACCAGGATGCAAACAGAGGGTTTTAACCACTCAAAATGGTCCTTTTTACGTCGAAGATACCTCGGAGAAACCGAGGAAGGGATCTCAGTCAATGATAGATACAAAGCCTTCAATTTTGAGTGGTTAAACCCCCCTGTTTAT
>JANHAD010000360.1:0-20535 GCA_026226035.1 Clarireedia monteithiana
ATATTTTAAAATATTAAATAATAAAATAAATATAATATATATAAATTACTAATATCTATTATTTAAATATCTAGATTATTATAATATATAAAATAAAACTTTATAATATATTTTATATAATTAATTTAAAACTCTAAATATATTTTTTTAATTATAAAAGTTTATATTTTAAAATTTTATAATTAAATTATTAATTTTAAAAAAATTAATAATAAAAGTTAAATATAATTTAATTTTAATAATTATAAATAAATTAATAAAGTTTAATTATATAATATTATTTAAAGAAATTTATATAATAAAGAATTTAGTTTAAACTTTTATAAAAAATATAATTAATATTTATAAAATATTAATAGAGATTATATTTAATAAAAATAAATTATTTATTTTAAAATTTTAAAAAATATTAATTATACTTATAAATATTAAAAGAAAGATATTAATAATATTTTATTTATAAATAAATAGTTAAATAAAATAATTAAATTAAATTATAAAAATATATTTATAATATTATATTAATTATAAATAAAATAATTAAATAGAATTATTATTATTTATTTAATTTATATATAATATTAATTTATATTAATTTTAAATTTTATTTTAAAATATATATTATATCTTTATTTTAAAATATAAATATAAATAAAATTATATAAAAAGTTAAAAATTTAAAAGAATTTTAAAAATAATAATTATTAAATATTAAATTTATTATTACTAGATTAGTAAAATATTATAATAGAGAATATAATATAAAATTAATATTTAAAAAGAAAGATAAAATTTACTTTTTATAATAAAATATTATTATAAAATAATTAAATAATAAATTAAATTATAAGAAATTTAGATTATTTAAAATTAATAAGAAAATCGAAATAAATAATTATAAATTTAAACTATTAAATATAATAAGAATATATTTAATTCTTTATATATTTTTATTTAAATTAATATTAAATAAAATATTAAATATTTTATATATTAAATTAAAATCTTTAAAATTAAATATTAAATATAAAATTAAAAAAATATTAGATTATAAATATATTAAAAATAAAATTCTTTATTTAATTAAATAAAAAAATATTTATATTTAGAAAATATATAAAAATTTAAATAAAATTTAAATTATTTAAAACTATTTAAAATATTTTATTAATAATATTTAAATCTATTTAAAATAAATTTAAAAAGAATAATATAAAGAATTTAAAATTATTTAAAAGTAAAGAAAGTTTGAATTTAATTTTAATTTTTACTTATTATTTTCTTTTTAATTACTTTTTTTCTTTTATTTATTTAATTTATTTAATAAATTAAAATTAACTTTAATTATTTTTTATTTATATACTTTTAAAAAAGTTTTTTTTTATAAATATAATATTTTTATTATAGTTTTTTAAAAAATAATTATTATTTTCTTTTCTTTCTTATTTAATTTTATTAATTAATAATTTAAAAATTTAATTCTAAGAAATAAAATTATAAATTTTATTTTAATAAGAATATTTAATATAATAATAATTTAGAAAGTTAATAAATATTTTAATATAATTATTAAAATAATTAATTTTCTTATAATAATAATAAATAATTATTTTTATTTTTAACTTTTTAATATAATTTTTTAAATAATAGAATATTTAAATATAATAGAAAAAAATTATTATAATAATTATTAATTATTTTTAATAAGTTTATTTATTATTTATAAATAATTAAAAATAATATTTAGTTAGAAAAAAAATAATATTATAAATAATAAGTTTTAAAAATTATAAATTTAATTATTAATTAATAATAATAGAATCTTAAGTAGAAATTTATATTTAATAAAATAAATTAAATAAATTAATTATTTAAACTATCTATTAAATAAATTAAATAGACTATTTATTTAAATTATTTAAAAAAATAAAGATTTATATAAATAAAATATATTTTATTAGTATATAAAGCTTTATACTCAACTTAATTAATTAACTTCAGTTACTACTTATATACTTATTATTATCTACAAATCAATCTATTCTTTATAAATTGTTTATCAACAATAAACCTACGATAGTACTACTAGTCGCCGCGACCAGCAGTACTCGGATCCTGACCACTTCCACGTGACTCAGAAGACAAGCATTCGTAACACAACTTTATCATTATCATATGTGCCTAGCTATCATCTAACCGTGATACTTTGGAAATAGCATCGTTTCAAATATCCCGAAGCAAAAGTGACAGTAATCTGACGGAGAAGGGTAATTCGAAGCGAGCCACAAAATGAAAGTTATCCGTGATTGTAACAAATATGACCTTAAACATAAGAAAATCGATAATCGCGTTTATCATATAAACGTAGGATACCGAACTATATTTGGACATGTCGGAGGCTAATTGCATAATTCTGAGTAGACTGTGTGAAAGAGCCTAATCAACGAAAACATCGTGGCTGCGTAGCAACAGAACAACAGCTGAATTCAGTATCGCTTCTTAAAACTAGAAGTCACCTTTACCCGAAGGATACCTACCAGACAACAGTGAGCGAACGCCGTTGCAGGCCACTAGGTGGAATTCGCCACAAACATTGTGGACATTCCTAGGTTACTCCCCTGCATAGATAAGTGAGACAACACGACAAAAGCAAATTTGAGAACTGACAGCCAGATTAGGCCAGATAATCAAAAGCGCAAACTTGATCCTGCTTCAAACTTTCAAAATTCCTAGCAGTTCTGTGGGAAACACGTCAAAATGTCGCGGAAGTTCCTTTCGACAGCACCGTGGAAGACTATCGTTCTCTGCGTCTCCGCCCTCGTCATGGTCCACTACATGCTGGTGGAATTCGAACCCTACCGCGAAAAGAAGGACTCTTCTTCATCCGACCCCTTCATGAATGATGATTTAGCAGATGTGGATAAAGCACTAGGTAGATATGCTAGTCCTGCTGGGACTTTCGAGGACTTCAAGGCAATGTTTGGTTTTAGCGAGTCAACAACCATGAAGGAGAGCCACCAGATGAAGAAGCCACCTCCCGGGTCTGCGCTTGCCCATACATATTTGAGAGATGACGAATATGTAGCAGTTTGCATGGCAGTCAAAGATCAGCATCTTGACCTACCCGAATTCTTTATCCACCACTACCACCATCTCGGAATAAAGAAATTCTATATCATGGATGACGGATCTGATCCACCCCTATCAAGCATGCCGGACCTGGGGATTCCCAGAGAGCACGTTGTTTTTGAATATTTCAACAGGAAAGATCGTAGACCGGCTATGCAGACCTATGTATACCAGCTCTGTGTTGAGAAATATCGAACCAACCACACGTGGATGGCTTTCTTCGATGCGGATGAATACCTGGAGATGACAGGCGGGGAGACATTAAATCAATTATTGGAAGAATACGAGAAGGATAAACATGTTGGAGCGCTAGCTGTATCGTGGCGGATGCATTCATCCTCCGGAGTCCTGAAAAGACCCAAGTCCTGTCGAAAGGCATATGTCGATTGCATCTGGGATGATGAGAATGGACACAACCACCTGTATAAGTCGATTGCTCGACTTTCTCTTTACCATCATAATCCTAGTGTCCACCATGTCAGCTCAATTGGCGGAGCAGTGACTGTTGATGAACATGGCATGGAGGTACCCACAGTATTACGGACCCCTCCCACAAAGGATCGGATCGCTCTGCATCACTATGCAGTGAAGAGTCGGGAGGAATACCAGGAAAAGGTTGATCGAAGTAACGCCATGGATGACGCAAAAGACTGGACATTTTGGGATAGTGTTGAGGGAATGTCAGGAGTAGAATGTTCTTCCATGGCTGAATATGATCCATAGTATAGTGGGCCAGGTATGATAGATCCGGACGGGGAGTTTATGCACTTCACAATGCTCTTCACAATGCTCGATCATTCATATCTTCTACCTTAATCCAAAGTGCATGTGGCCGACCGTCTTTGTGATGTCGATATCCTGTACACCCATGCATCCATCGAACCCATCTCACTGAGACACTTGCTCGTGTGTTGTGTAACCACGGTGAAGAGTAATGAAAGGTTAGTAGGAACCATTCAGACATGTCGCGGACTGTGCCAGGACTGTATCAATATGAGATAGGCAGATAATGCTTGTGGACTAGGGTGATTTTTGACCCTTGCTAGATCTTCTGGCGTCTAATGTGTAGAGTTAAGTTCTGCAATGCTGCTTTAATGGTTTGCGAATGTCCACTTCGTTGCCACGGTTGCTTGTGACAAGATTGCTGCTCCACACCGCAAATCTGTTGAAGCAGCCACAACTTTGAGCTAATTTGGAACAAAGCTAATATTAGCAAGGTTAGTCTGAGCGTGTTTGAGCACTTTCCTAGTCCTACCCGCTACCGGTACTGCACCAATAAAATCGTGGTGAGGGACACCAAGAAACCTTCTCAATACCACTCGTGCGGATCCGAGGAATAAAGGCAGGTTAGTAACACGCAATTAATCTTCTCAATAATAGCTTGATGCACCGAAACTTCTTCTCTTCTCTGCCTTTGCTACACTCGTACCGTACTCAGTTCTGCTGGCAATCAATTTTTGATTAAATTAATCAATATCGGCTCGTTTCCACTGTAGCGGTATTCAAGTCGACCGCCCCCGTCTACGTCCTGAAGCCAATTGCAAGACATCTGATACAGTCTCGAAAGACATCCACCTCGAAACATTTACAACATCCACCAACCTGAGTCAAGGGCTTAACGCTTTACATCTTGCCTTTCCCCGGATTCTCTTGCGAAGGAATCTAGAAGCGTCCTCTTCTAACACCCTCATCATATCCACTTTCGTATCTGCCTCATAACCCCTCAACGCACCTACCAAAATCTTATTAATAACACGACTATCCTCATTGTTCATTGATAGCATCAATCGCAATTTAATACTAAACCACATTAATCCGGACCTCGAGCATTATTCACATCATCCGCTGGCGGTCCTATCAACTTAACAACTACCTCATTCATACATATCACCCGCTCTACACCATCACCGAGTAAAGGCATTCCACCTCAAAGCGCCCAAGCATTCATGATGATGGATATGGATATGGACATGGGTTCATCCTCAGCCACGAGCAATACGACGACCATGATGAACATGTCCATGATGTCAATGACATTCTTCGTCAGCAAGACAACTGCTCTTTACTCGTCCATGTGGACCCCTACTACCGATGCTGGATATGCTGGAACTTGTATATTCTTGCTTATTCTTGCTTTCCTCTTCCGTGGGTTATTAGCCGTCAAGGCTTGGAAAGAAAGTGCTTGGCTGGCTGCCGAGACGAACCGTCGTTATGTCACAGTTGCCGGAAAAGGCACCAAGGCCGAGCGCTTATCCATGGAAAGCGATTCTAAGAACATGGTTCTAACGGAAAACGGAGTTGAAGAAAATGTCATGGTCGTCAAGACAAGGACTATGGGGATCAGGCCATGGAGACTGTCAGTCGATCCTGTACGAGCTCTTATGGATACTGTCATCGCTGGTGTAGGATGGCTACTGTGAGTTGATTTTGCCCGGGTATGAACGTTACCTGACTGACCGTACCAACAGCATGCTTGGTATTATGACGATGAATGTTGGGTACTTCTTATCCATCCTTGGAGGAACTTTCCTTGGTAGTCTCGCACTTGGACGATATGTAATTGCATTTGAGCACTGAGCGACTATGAGCGTCGTAGAAGTCCCTGTATTGCAGGCAAGGTAGATTCTATTATTCTAATTTGGTGTTGGTATCAGAACCATCGTGGGAAAAATAAGGTGGCGGGGTTTTCCAGAGGCTCTACTTTGGGCATTATGACCTGATCAATGAAGCATGATGGTTGAAGTCCTTGGAGCATATATTTGATGAAGTGATGAACTATTTATAGGCGTTTTGGTACCAAGCACCAGTTCTGTAAATGTGGATACGGAAAAGCTGGATCATGAACTCTACTTGGGGGAGTAGTGGACTCAAATAGAGCCAAGGTAATCCGAACGTAGAAAGAGTGTCTTCAATGTTTCACTCGGTACATAGGCAATCGACTAATCTCACATTTCCAACTGGAATCTCTCGATGCGTGATGATGAACCCCTCTAGTTGGTGATAGGCTCTTCTTATTCATCATTCGATATCGATGAGCCTACACCATTGCTACCGACCGACTGATATGTGTTGAGCTCTGAAAATACAAAGGCCCTCGAGTCTTGTCACCGTCTTCACCCCTCTGGTCACTCTCAATATATTTCTTTTCTACGGGAAGAGTATTGTTATAAATGCCAGCAGTAAAACACTATTCTTCCTGTTATTCCTACCAGTGCAACACAGGCGCTCAGCGGCAACAGAGATGAATGATTGAGAGACTTTTCCAAAGTACCCGCATGATTGTATAACAAAAGGGAGCTTTGAAGTGGAATGGAAACATCTCGGAAGGGGTTTATATGGCGAAACCACGGCTTTATTTTGACGAGTTGCGGATGCATGGAATTCCCCGGACCTCCACTTCGAATCACTGCTTTGTCGAACCAGTAAATTTGGGTCCCAGTAGTGCATCAAGCACCAACACATACAAAATGAAACAATCCATGCTTCAGATCTGAGCTTATTCCTATGAGCCTTGAGGTCGTTTTGCTCATAACATCTCTCGAAGTTATGCCTTCATATCTCAAGTGACTCCTCAATGGACGACGAACTACCAAAAATGACCTCACTGGCAATGTGAGGCATACTGGAGATGAGAATGTTTGTTAAATTGTGCGCATGAGAACTCAAATTTGCGCAGATGATCTATAGCGTTTGCTTCACCACTGTGGCCGTGGTGAATATTAGATTTAAAAACCATCGCTGCATGCAGATAATTCATTCTATTCGTATCGAAAGCACATTAATGTTTCGTCAGGTTCGGCTATAGTAAAATGGTTTCCTCTATAAACACAATTCTTCCTGCGCTGGTCGTATTTTTCCATATCATATCTGCACATATCACCATCGACTACCTAGTAGCACGTGGATTTGACAAAGATCTGCTCACTCAGTTTCCATGTGGTGGCCAGAATGAAGCCGCTAACCGTACTTTGTGGCTATTATCCGAAGGGGAGATTGCATGAGATATGAGGGATACCCAGCCAGCGTAGAGGTTCTGATCGGGTTCGGAAACGACGTTGGCTCCAACTTTAAAACCGTTCTTCGCCAGACGTTCGCAGAGAGTGGAACCGGAAGGTTTTGCATGATAGGATTTACGATGCCCGCTGGAGTAAACGTAGGGGGTGGGACGAATGCTACAGTTCAGGTCATAACAAGAGGTAACGGGATGAGGAGACGAGATGACATAAGTTGCGGAGTCTATAATGTAGTTTCTCATATCACACTGTGAAAAAGAGCCACAAATTAACTTAAAAACACAGTATATCGACATAATGCCAACAAGAAACGTATCTATAATCGTTCCATATTCAAATTCTACAGGCATTAGGACTTCTGTAGCCTTAATCACCGGAAACCCGAATACGACAACGTCATCTTCTGGCGCTTCATCGGGAGCAGTAGCTACACTTGCCAGCTCTGGAGCTCTCTTTTTAGCAGCTGTTGGTGCAGCACTTGCCTTGGTCCCCCAAATAGAATGAGACAGCGGTACTGGTATATTAACGGATCTGCAAATAGTAGGTAGCTGGAAGGTGCTGGCTGGTCAGGCATAAATACTAGATACAACAGAACACCTAGGAGTATGAACACCTAGAACTCGCCAAGAGAGGCCTTACATAGAATCGAGCCAATGTTTCTGAAACCACAGCGAAGAGGAGAGCATGGGCAAATGTGTGCCCCGTTAGTCCGCCGAGCTCTGGAACCTGACAGCGCCTTTACCGGAGTGAGTCGTCCTCCTCGTGCGCGCATTCAAGACATCTGCGAGTGTCAAAGGAAAAAACGTCTCATGACAGACTTCAACCTCGGCACCAGGAGCTAGTATTGCCAGCTACGGGTAAGAATTTACTCACACGCTCAGACGGATGCGGAAGAAGTCAAACAATGGTTCCGCCAAATTTGTTCATACCTCGGTTTAGTTTTCGGTGCCAAAGCCTAGGCGATAAGATAACCGCGATTGTGGAAGGGTCAATGCCGAAGTTAACCAGGGTAGCACGAGGCGTGATGGTCGCTCTGCCCTCTCCACATTCACATCATCCATATCCACATCCACATGCAAATGGGCCAAATCCAGAGCCTCTTTTGATGCTTCCTTGCTTGACCTCCCAGTTCCGTTGACTTTGATATTGCCTTCGGGATTCGATGTTGGCCGGGCCTTGAGATTACAGCAAATGCAACGAAAGCGAATTGACGGCAGCAATATAGTAATCATGACAAGGCCGAGCTCTACTAGCCAACGCTCCCCAAATCCGGGGCGCGCATGGACAGGAAATGACATCAGCCCACCAAGAGGAATGAAGCGCAAGCAAACAATCGTCAGTCAAAAGCGTAAGGCGGCGAGCACCGCCAGCCCTTCCCCACATTCACAAGCTTCCCCTTCCCAACCAAAAATGCTCCCCTCCACCCGAATGCATGCTGCCTTTGGAGAAAGAGAGGAGTAGCTTGCATGCCGACTGGCTCCTCATTGCCCGTGTTTAAGCTCCTAATGTAGTCATATCTTCCTTCCTGATCCCTCCATCTCACGATATAATGTTCTATTCTTTCTCACTTACCATACGAGTACGTTGTTCATCTTTCGTCCCTAGGTGCCACATCTCTCTTATCGGTAACCATCAGCAACTATATACAAGATGTCACAAATCGACGCCCAGTTACAGGGCGTTAACATCTCTGGCTCGATTACTGATTTCAACAGGAAGATCCTCAGTAAAGATGCCGTAGCATTCCTCGCTCTTCTTCACAGATCCTTCAATGGCACACGCAAGGACCTTCTTCAACGCCGCGTCATTAGACAAGCCGAGCTCGATAAGGGGGCATTACCAGACTTCCTTCCCGAAACTAAACATATTCGAGAGAATGATGCATGGAGGGGAGCACCACCGGCACCGGGTCTGATCGACCGCAGAGTTGAAATTACCGGCCCAACGGACAGGAAGATGATTGTCAATGCTCTGAATTCAAATGTGTGGACATATATGGCAGATCTCGAAGGTACGTACTGCTTTTATATCCCATGCCATAACATAGACTCACCATGCTCTATAGATTCTAGTGCTCCAACATGGGACAACATGATAAACGGACAAGTCAATCTCTACGACGCCGTTCGAAGACAGGTTGACTTCAAACAAGGAGAGAAAGAATACAAGCTGCGTACAGACCGACCACTTCCTACACTTATTGTAAGGCCACGAGGATGGCATCTTGACGAGAAACACTTTACTGTCGATGGAGAGCCAATCTCCGGCAGCCTTTTCGATTTTGGTTTATACTTCTTCCACAATGCAAAGGAACTGATCAAGCGCGGTGTGGGACCATACTTCTACCTCCCAAAGATGGAATCACATCTTGAGGCTCGTCTATGGAATGATGTCTTCAATCTTGCGCAGGACTTCATTGCTATTCCGCGTGGAACTATCCGAGGGACAGTATTGATAGAGACAATCTTGGCGGCATTTGAGATGGATGAGATCATTTACGAACTTCGGGATCACAGCTCTGGACTGAATTGTGGACGTTGGGACTATATCTTTAGCGTCATCAAGAAGTTCCGCCAGAATTCTAATTTCGTCTTACCTGATCGGTCTGCTGTGACCATGACGGTTCCCTTCATGGATGCGTACGTCAAGTTGTTGATCCAGACTTGTCATCGACGACAGGTCCATGCAATGGGTGGCATGGCCGCTCAAATTCCCATCAAGGATGATAAAGCTGCCAATGACATAGCAATGGAGGGAGTCTACGCCGACAAGCTTCGTGAAGTCAAGGCTGGCCATGATGGTACATGGGTAGCTCATCCGGCCCTTGCAGGAATTGCCTCCGAGGTATTTAACAAGCACATGCCAACACCCAATCAGATGTTCGTTCGCCGTGAGGACGTCAAAATTGGCCAAAACGATCTTCTCAACATGAATGTACCAGGCAAGATCACTGAAGATGGTATTAGAAAGAACCTGAACATTGGTCTCGGCTACATGGAGGGCTGGCTCCGGGGTGTTGGATGTATTCCCATCAACTACCTAATGGAGGATGCAGCCACCGCCGAAGTTAGCCGCAGTCAGTTGTGGCAATGGGTGAAACACGGTGTTGATACCAGCGAAGGAAAGAAGGTCGACAAAGCGTATGCCCTCAGACTCCTAAAGGAGCAGGCGGATCAATTGGCTTCGAAAGGACCGAAAGGTAACAAATATCATTTGGCTGCACAGTATTTCTCTAGTCAAGTTACCGGAGAAGATTATGCGGATTTCTTGACGTCGTAGGTACCTTCTTATGTTGTTTTTGGTTCTTACTAACATACACCTAGGTTACTTTACAATGAAATTACATCGGTAGGGAGTTCATCACCAGCGTCCAAATTGTAGTGTTTTGGAAGCACAGCAAAACTGTAAAATGAAATTGTATGAAATGATTATGGGTCGAAGCTTCTCTGTTCTGCTGAATGATGTGTGACATGATTTCGTAGCCGTACTTAAGCACAGCAAACCATGGGATGGGACGTTCTCGTGGTTTACTTTCGCAGCTATATATTCCCTCATAGAAATCTCTAGGCTCCTTGTACTCGAGCAATTCTCTTTTAATCCGGATTTTGGCACTGGCAGATTTGTAGTGGTGACTGGAAACTCAAGTATCAATTAACCTTCGACCTTCAATGAAGGACAAGCCAAGTACCCAGATAGATATTTTGCTCCTCATGGATATGCAGGCTTACTCGGTCATGTGTCCACTGGTGTAGCCCAAAGTGTGTATTCGCCATGGTGGTTCAAAGATATGCAGTTTGTTCGAACTCTCGAACCATGTGGCAGGTGCTGACCAGTGTATAGGCTCTGTGTCGTCCTTGGCCTCGATATTGTCTACTGTCTGTTTATTGTAACGGACCACCGGGGTGCGTAGGGAAATGTGGAAATAGTTTATCAAAGACATTACATATATACACTATCATGCCCTTTTGTTTTGGCCATCCCGGCCTGCTGAAGCATCCAGCGAAGAACAAGCCGCAATAGAGAGTCTTCTGAAAACAACACTGCTCGTTCCTCCTGGCTACAAGTTCGATCAAGATGGAGGAAATGGGTCTCGTGGAAAAAAGCCACCGCGTCTGACCACCCATGCGAGCACAACGCCCGCTGATTCATCAGCGTTCAGGGTCCCCTGTGATACGACATACGAATAAACGTCCAAGTATGCAAGCACCACGCTCGAATCACGAAAACTACATGCAACTTGGCGTAAGCTCCGAGGTGACCATTCGCCCATCTCTCTCAGCCTCATCGGACAGTCCAGTGGCAGAAGCCCGGCGAGACAATGAACATGGCGATGATGGTGGCATGTCGTTGGTTTCGTCCCACCTCGGTTGGCGGTTTGATTGAGCGCCGACAGCTTGGCCTTCAGGATTTTATTGTATGACAATTGCAATTGAACGACATAGATACCAGGACTCGACTTTGCTGTTTGCTGTTTGCACTTGTCCTATCTTCCCCGCGGTCGTGAAAATCATTATTCACTCTTTCGTATCGACAAGCGGGCAAACCTTCCCGCTATCCAACAAGGTCCTCAAAGGATCCATATCCACCAATTCCCACCCCATTTATCTTCGCCCTTTTTTCCTTTATTTTCTTCTCTATCAAGGTTTCTCAAGGTGCGGAGAAATGTTTTTCTCTGCCAGGTCGATCTGCACATAATTGGAAAATTCGAAATTTGAAAACGTGAAAATCCAAAAATCCGAAAATCTCACCTGTCCCGCACCTCGCTGCTTCTTCTATTTCAACCAACCCTTTCTCCCTTTCTTTCCTTCTTTCTTTCTCTCCTTCCCTCAACTTTTCACTTCTCTCTCTTCGGCTCTTGAATGAACCTCAGTCAAGATGTCTGCAGACTTCAACCCAAACAACGTCGATCTGAACACCGTCGATCCTGCAGCCGTTGTCTGCTATCTGGAACTTGGAAAGAATGAATATAATGGGAAACTTGGCGCGTAAGTTTCGACTTTGCGTACATACGCAACTTGCTCTCTTGTAAGGCGATCTTTCATCCACTGACATTATTTTCATTACAGACGCATCTCCGCACTTTTCGTTATTCTCATCGTCTCATCTGCCGCTACCTTCTTTCCTGTGGCTGCCGCTCGAGTAAAATGGCTCAAGATTAACATTTACGTTTATCTCTTTGCGCGTTACTTTGGTGCTGGCGTGATCATTGCTACTGCTTTCATCCAGTAAGTTTAACACTTTTGTCCACTCCCGCGTCCTTCTCCTAACACAACGCAGCTTGCTTGATCCGGCTTATTCCGAAATTGGTCCCAATACTTGTGTAGGAATGACGGGAGGATGGGCAGAATACTCATGGCCCCCAGCGATTGTTCTCATCTCTGTCATGTCCATCTTCCTTATGGACTTCGCCGCGGAGCAATACGTCGACAGAAAATATGGCTATTCCCACGGTCCCTCCATCGAAGACGTTGTTACCGGTCAGCAAGCACTCACTCACCAACAACTTCACTCAGGTGATCAAGACCCCCGTCTTCTCAACAACACTGCAGCCGCACATGCAGCCAAGGACGATGCGAGACCAGATCCAGAGAAGGGTGGCTCAAGCATCACTGTTGACAGTAACGTCGAGGAAAGATCATTTCAACAACAAATCTCTGCCTTCCTTATCCTCGAGTTTGGTGTTATCTTCCACAGTGTTATCATTGGTCTCAACCTTGGAACTGCAGGTGACGAATTCAGTACTCTCTATCCTGTCCTGGTTTTCCATCAATCATTCGAGGGTCTTGGTATCGGCGCGCGCATGTCCGCTATCCCTTTCCCGAAGCGAGTTTCATGGTTGCCATGGCTCTTGTGTGCTGGCTATGGATTGACAACCCCTATCGCCATAGCCATTGGCCTTGGTCTACGCAGTACCTACAATAGCGGATCTTTCACGGCAAATGTTGTTTCTGGCGTGTTGGACTCCATCTCGGCAGGAATTCTAATTTACACCGGGCTGGTAGAATTGTTGGCAAGAGATTTCTTGTTCAACCCTGATCTGTCCCACGAGAAGAAGCGCTTGACATTCATGATCTGTTGTGTCTTACTTGGCACGGCTGTCATGGCGCTTCTGGGCAAATGGGCTTGATGGAATGATGATGAGGGCAACTGATGAATGTCGAAGTTGCATTTACGCTCGGGAATGAAGGAAAGTATAGCTAGAATAGCTAGGAGGCGCTTTTGGCTTTCAAACATTCGACGGACTCTAACTTGAGCGAGCGGTGGAATTGGTAGAGGTATCAAGGTATCTTGATATTTACGAGCTTCAGGACTTGCATTTCATTATGACTGATGGCAGTAATATAGTGCTTTTTTCTATACCCCTGTTAAAAAGAGAGAATAATTCATCTGAATTTTATATGACAAAATGATATTTCGCATTTAAAGGTGTGCTAAATGACCAGTGTGAACTTCGACGTCGGTCATGCCTCGACAAACAAAGTGCTCGGCATGGAGCACTGAGGAAGCTTCTACGACATAAGAACACCAAACTACCAAATAATGCTAATCATGATATTGCACAGTTGTTGGTAGACAAGCAATTTAAGATTTACCAAAAAACTAGCCTTATGGTGCACCTAGCACAATATGCGCTCCTCACCCTATGTCGGCTTGCACGAGAGCGAGAGAGAGTGACGACACATAGATCAAGTGGTGATAGACTCCTATCCTTCCAAAGAAGATTTGATATGAAGCGGCAGTATCCAAAATCTCTGAACCGTATGTACCAACCCATCAACAACGTACACTCACTATCCTAGCCAGAAGAGCGTGACACTGTCCTTGAGCGGCAGCGAACGAAGATACTAGACACCAAAGTATATCAAACACAGGGACAATAACGTTCGAGCGCAAAAGAGAAGGCACAGGGCAAAAGAATAGAAGCGAGTGGAAAAATCCACCCCTCCCCCCCGGCTGAAAGACACGCCTCATCATCCTACGCTACTATCCTTCTCTTCCCCGCCTCCATAACTGAGCCAATTACTCCAACCCCACTTACCTACAATCCAACGGTGACATTAAGAATAGAAAGCGGGGGAAAAGAGGTTAAGGAAGGGTAGTATACAAGTACGATTAGCAGCAGCTCGCTCGTGCGGACGATGCGGTAACAGAGCGGTTGCAAGTTCATGGGTTAGGGGAAGGATTTCTACGACGTCTGGCGTTTCGCGGAGTTTGGGATCTGGGACCAATCATGAGGGTGAAGGATGCGGGGAATATATATATATATATATATATATATATATTTGGTGCTTGCTTTGGGAGGAGTACTCGAGTATGCAGTTAGATTGATGCTAGCGGGTGTTCATCATTGGTACAGGTACAAGTCCATGTACATTACCATTGTGCATTGTGTCAAGGTGTTGAGGGAGAAAGCGGTTGTTCCTCTCAAACACCCGCGCCTAGATCCGAAACCATGATCTCCAACCACACACACCCTTGGGGGAAAGAGGCCGTTTGCGGACAGGGCCTCCAAATCCAATGGCCGAATGCATTGTTCAACAACGGTTCTTCGGTAGTTGAGGTTGAGAAGTCCAAACGAATCCGACATTTTTGACTTACAGGAAGTAGAATAGCTGAGTCGTGGGTCGTGGTAAAGCCCAAGGATGGTCGTTTTCTTTTCGCACATCTCTCTCGTCTTCCTTCTACAGTAGCTCGAGTAGCCTCTGCGCAAGCTCACTGCGCTCGAGGGATGGACTGTGCGGAGTTTTAGTCTCGTTTACGTGTAACTTGGCAGCCGACAAGAATCGTCAACTACTCAGGAATAGGTTACTGTAGAGTCGGTCCCCATTATCAGGAGCTGGCGCTGCATCCAGCGCAAGGCAAGGCAAGGCAAGGCAAGGTAAGGCAACGCAACGCAAGGCAACGCAACGCAGCGCAACGCCAAGCTGCAGATCCCTTGAGATTGGAGATGCTGCAATTTGTCGCCAGGAGTTGTCGCAATGTGTTCTTCATCCTTCAGCCTCAATCTCCCTCTGCCAATCTAATGGATGCACTTATTAGACACTCACGCACTGTCCGTATGTATCTCATCACATGAACAACTTCCTCCTCATTTGCATGTTAAGTGTGAGCTGAGTACCGTACCTAGCGAGTGCTTTAGCAACTGGTCTGCCTCAAGCTCCCTCCACCTTTGCTCCTTTGCTCCTCGACCCTCCGCTCTCCGCCAATCAAGTTCCCTCCACTTGCTCAGCTTACCTCATCTGTGTTCACGTTCCCGAAGACTTGCTTTCTTGTTGTTTGTTCGGCCTCACGGCCTCACGGCCTCGCTTCCTCTCCACTAGTCACTAGTCTATTCCTCCCATTACCCCACGTACTTAACCCTTTTAAAGGTCGCACTTCCCTCATTCAGAAACGTGTCCCTCAGTCCTTCAACGCTTGACCTCAAAAGGTTTCATTCAATTTTCTGCTACACAAAGTACAGACGTACAAAAGTATTTCCTGGTACTGCAGTCTCACTTTCCCGCGAAACACCTACCAGACAACGAACCGAAGCAAATCAATTGCAAAAAAAGCAACAGACAGCCGAACCGCGCTGGGCCCGAAATCGCTGCAAAGAGCCAAAAATCCCCCATTTGTGTGATAGTGCCGATTGGGAAAAGTCCAACTGGATATAAGGGAAAAAAAAGATCGCTTTTGGTAAGGTACGTGAATAACTTCAGATGCTTTCTTTCGACTGCACACTCCCAAGCCGCACCAAACTTCCTCACCTTTTTTCCATCTTCATGCTTTTCCAAAGTACAAAGTACATAACCCAAACAAAACCTCTTCCAAATCTCTTCCAAACCTCTTCCAAATCTCTTCCAAACCCAACCCAGTTTCTCCGTCGACAAAGTACACACCTATTTCTGCCTCCGCCCTTCTCATATTGTCGCACTGATCATTCCTCGCCCCCACAATTGAACGGCGGAACACAATTATGTATCAAATGTACCACTCCTTCGGAGAATATCATTTTACAATCTATCTCTTTCTCACTACTGCACTCAATTCTGCAACAGAAAAGGAGAGAGCACCAAGAATCGAGACATTTCCCCCATCAAACTTCACCTACACACCCATCACATACACGCACTCCTGCGGAAGAGATACAACGGCTGGTCAAATCACCTGTCATGAGGAAATTGACCAATAGGCCGAGCTACCCTATCTCAATAGTGCCCTAGACATGGAAGGGGAAGGGGGTGAAGCTTGTTACTCGTTACAGCTTTCTTTAGCCAAGACCGTCAGATCCTTTCGACTCGAACTTCCCCAAGCGGTGGGATTCATTTGCATTTGGACTATGAGCATTTTCTCTCTTTTTCTTTTCTTTTTTTGGTTTTTTTTGTTGTTTTTTTTTTCTGGAGAGGGGACCAATTAATGTGGTCCTTTGATGATAGATATTGTCTACTATCTATTGTCCATTGTCAGTTATGTACTCCAAGCAGAGTTGCTTTTGAAGGTACTAGACTTGAGTTACCAAAATTACCAAGTACAATTGCGATCGCCGGCAAAATTGGTCTACTTTCCAATTGGTACGCAATTGAGGTTGAGGGTCTGAAGCTGTTCTTGCATCGCACTATCAATCTCTCTACTGCTACACCATGTCCTCGTTAAGGTTTCTAGCCAATCTCGTCTACGGGTACGGGTACCTTGACTTCTGGAGCAACGCAGGGGATGTCAGATGTTCCCAACTCTCTCCTTCCTTCCCTTGTTCGCGTCAAGGTTGCTCAAACTGCGTTCGAAGTAGATGGAGGCCCTTTTCTCGCCGAAATACCATCCTTCGTCGATTTAATCCGTTCTCATTGGCTGTTATTTGTAGATTGAATTTGAATTGAAGCATGAAATGGAGATGGAGATGGAAATGCAACAAACTTACTGACATTATTCCGCTTCAAGAAGGAACACAGATCGGACACTCTATACAGATCCTATTACTTTCGTACGATATTCCCGCGCGCAGTACTTCGTACAGAACAATCCAGCCAGTACACACGGTACAGTACGATACAGTACGGTACAGTACGGTACAGAAGCTAGTGACTTTTTTCTTTCGGCTCCCAGATCCAAGAGACATTTTCCCGCATCCTATCCATCCCATCTTCCCATCTCACTCCTTCCGAAGGATTTGCAAGCAAAAAAAGGTGTGTGCACAGACGGCTTTCACATTCATTCTCATTCCAACAGCCCTCGGACTCCACTATTGCGGTCTCTAGTACAGTGCCTTGTCCCCATTGTTTTTATTCAATCACACAGGCACTAGACTTTTTACCCAAGAGATCCGGGTCCCACAGCAACAATAGTTACAAGATACACCCATACAAGTCTTGTGCTGCAACTGCTGCAGGTTGAACATTGCTGCACCTACTGCACACATCCCGACCGAGCACACAATTATTTCTCCACTTCTGACCAGCGACCATTCCCGATTCGTGCTAACTATCATTTCTAGGTACCCTTACCCTTTCCACCCTTCCACCCTTCCACACCTTTCATATCACCCTTCGCCCACTTTCCTCCACTCATCTGCACCCAATCCACACATTGCGCACCATACAGACTCGTGCCTCCGTACACACACCCACCGCACTCCACACATACCACATACCACATACCATCTCCACCCCAGCCTCTTTGTCAACTTCTTTCGCACCCCCAGTGGTACTGTACTGTGTGGTATGCGTGGATCGTGGATGCGTGTGTGTAAGTGAGAGCGTAAGTGAGAGTCCCGTATCCCATGTCCCATGTCCCGTATCCCATGTTCCACAACCCATCGCTTGTCCCATCTTTCTCGTCTGTGTTTCTTTGGTTCATTTGCTTGCCCCTAGCCTCGCTCTCCCCTGCCGGTACGGTTTACTACCTGGCTGCGAGCTGGGGCCGGGCAGACGACTTGGCTGAGTGTCCTATTACTATTCTGCTGCAACCCAAATAAATCTGCCTGTGCTTTTTTACTCCAATCTATTCTCTTTTCATTCATCCCGCATCCCATATCGCAACGATTTTGCCTGATCAATCCATTAATCCCCAATCTTTTTGCGTTTTCAGGTCCCGAATTCCAGGAACGAACTTTTTGTCTACTTTACCTTACCTCCTCCCACCCATTTCCATCCACGCAACCTATTCCCGATCCAATCCGGCCCAATCCGCACCCATCCATCACCACTGCTACGACGGGCGAAAAAGCAGACATCCAAACACCACGACCCAAACACAGTAACGCACCACGACAACTGCAACTGCTCCTGCTGCGGTACAGCGAACGTCCCGAAGAGGAAATTTATTAACCCATTAACGATTTCCCTGTTCTTAACATTCCGTTTACGATACAATCCGTATTCCAAACAGCGCCCTCGCTCCGTCCATCGGTCCATCGGTCAATCGGTCAATCAACCCCATCACGCACTGTTTGGGTGCCCGCGATCTCGGCGCTCGGCAACAAAAATTAAGAGAGACCACCTGGAGACCTTAGACTCTTGCCTACCACACACGCGCCTCCTCCCAGCCAAAGAATAATTTCAGCCCGTCTTCTCAGGCTGAATAATTATTCGGCTCAACCCTTCACACCAACCTCAATCAAGTCTTTGCGAACCAGGTATCTGCGACAAAGCAGGACAACTGCCTCTCCACTCCCCATAAGCAGTAAGGTCACCGGCATCCACCTCCAAAACAGTTATTCTCGTCATACCTTACTTCAATTTTAAAGACCCGACATCTTATCACAATGGCCGACATCACTGACCAACACGATCAAAACTCTCCTTCCGCTCTCGATGACCACGCTGTCGGAAATGGAAACTCAATTGCCGGCGGAGAAAGTCGCGGTATTAAACGACAAAGACCTTCGACTGCAGACGAAGAGGATGACGACGATGACAAGCCCGGTCGCGAGCGCAGAAAAATCGAGATCAAGTTTATCACCGATAAATCGCGTCGTCATATTACTTTCTCCAAGAGAAAAGCTGGTATCATGAAGAAGGTCGGTCCTCAATTTATCTATTGTGTTTTCTCACCCGTTACGCGTCGATGCGACGCGCCTATCGGTCTGCTGTCTGCGCAAACATGGTTACTAATTACTTATCATAGGCATACGAATTATCTGTATTGACCGGTACCCAAGTTCTTCTCCTGGTGGTGTCAGAGACGGGTCTCGTATACACGTTCACGACGCCGAAACTTCAACCGCTGGTCACTAAGGCTGAAGGAAAGAATCTCATTCAAGTATGCGCAACCTTTTTATATCTAAATCCGCACACTTTCATCTTTACTAACGACTTTTAGGCATGCTTAAATGCACCTGAACCTACCGGAAATGGCGAGAATGGAGTTGATGATCAAAATACAGTCGAATCGCCGGAAGAACCCACACCGCAACACCTACCCCCGCAGCAGCCTCGACCTGGAATGCCACAACAAGCACAACAAATGCACCCCGGCTACATGCCAATTGATCAACAACAAGCTTTGGCATACCAGAACTATGTAAATCAGCAGCAAAGAGGCTACCCAATGCCTCCACAAGCTGGTATTCCTCAACAACACTCGCACCAGGCATAAATGGTTTTGCAGTTCCAATACACGAAGCAGGCCGACCAAGTCTTTGAAACTGATACCCGGCACATAATATAGTGTGGTCAAAACCCCCGGTTGTGCCATGGTGGGGGGCAGATCTCTCTAACGTTGCTTCCGATGGTGTTATGGTGTCCTTTTAGTTTTTTCTATCATGGGAGGTTCTTTCATTTGATCTGCACAGATGCTTTTTCCGATTTTACCCAAAACACAACTTTGCGAATAATGAGATAATTTCATCCAGCCAATGCAATACCCCAGGCACTGGCATGGCACATGGCACATGGTAGAGAGGAGTGGATGGCTTTTTTTTTTCACGACGAATTGATTGTATGATCGGTTGGTTGGTGGGTTGGGGGCTGCTGTGGGTTTCGGCACAGGTGTGTGTCGAGGGTGGTCAGGCTTTTCTTTCTCTCTCCATATCGGGTGTGTATCCCCTAAGTTTTACTTATCATTTCATCTCTTCATTAGCATGGTGATAGTAATGAATGATAAGTTAGTAGTGGTGGTGGTATTGTGACGGCGATGGTTTACGATGGTCCGTAGTTGGTAGTCAAGTCAGATAGTCGAGGAAAGCTAGGTAGTTGGTGGCATTTTTTCTTGCTCTCATGGTCGTCGTCATTGTAGTAAGCAGTTCTCTCTTGTACAGTAAAATTCAACTGGGATCATAGGGATGGAAAAAACCCGGGTCTTCTTAAACTCCAAGATTTGTCTCGATATGACTCATTGGGAATGTGAAGTGATGAGAGGGGGGGGTAGGGGGGGGGGGGGGGGGAGGGGGGGGGGGGTTTGGGGATGGGACTTGTGTTCT